>JAKVQS010000005.1:0-112027 GCA_030462955.1 Waltiozyma solani
TGAGAGAAAGAATAATACAAAGGCTGAATGAAAGAAGAGATTCGATCCTGGAAAGTCTAAGAGGAAGAAACACAAGCAATAATAACAATCAACAAGAGAATAACGCCACACAGGAGGAGGTCAATGAATTGAACCAAGTTGGCTCTATCACGGAAAACAACAGTAATGACGACTCATCATCCCCTTCCAATGATAACAACAGAGCCAATGATCAGCAAAGTTGATCTATTTTACCATGTATAAACTCATTCATAATGCATCACATACCCGTATGTCACTTTACACTTGTTCTGATACATCATATAACATCGACCGTGAGATTAAACGGCTTGCCCAGTTACAGCTAGTAGTGCTAACAAAACATGAATAAGGGTTTTCCGATTTTGACAGTCCTAGTCACTTTCGATCCTTTTGTGAAACTTAAAAAAAATGGTAATGAGATCCCTATCAAGGATAAGCCTAATGTTTATCCTCCAAATTAAAGATAAATCATGGCTAGTAGTGTCGAGTGTCGAGTGACTTTTTTCAGGACGGCTAAAGCACATTGTGCAGTTCGATACAATAAGGACATTTAGTTCGCGCTAATAACTAGTGCCTGCCTGTATCGCCCACCTTAGTCGATGATTAGAGATTGTAAAAGACTCGAATTCTCCTATCCAATGGAATTCTTGATGGTATATCGTGTCTTGTTTTATGCTACTTCACTGATGATTGGTAAAAGTTGTGGTGTTGCATGGGAAGAGTTTTGTTATGAGAAAGAGGACCGACCGCTTCATCAAATCAAGCTTCGGGGTGTGTGAGCTTACGGGTGCCCTATGGTACCCGTAAAAAACGTATTTATTGTCGGGGACCCAAGATGTCCACCTCTGGCGGGAAGAGGGCTAGATGGACACGGACGGTCTGCATTCGCTTTGCTGGCTGCCTCCGTACGCACCCACGATTTCTTAACGGCCATCAAACTCACAATCTTGGAAAACAAAACGTGCTCTTTAATTTTAGCAAAACTCTTGGCTTAATTCAGCGGGTTGTCGCTTGTAAGCACATGAAAAAATATTCTCTTTCGTCTTTCTGAGCAGCAAACCACTTTCGGTTCCTGTATGCTTTTTATAATTAGCTTGGTGTTGGAAGTTTGAACTTTGAGCTTATAGAAAGAACCTCGCTCCCGAGTAGAGGGGGGGGGGGGGGGGATGGAACTTACTTTGGCAAAGACCTGTTTGTTGTCATTCATTTGTCAATTGGTTTGTTTCTAGGGAAATGTTTGAACTGGATCTTTGGAAACCTGAAAATAGCTGCAAAATTTGGCGATAATCTATATATTTACGTTTGAAACGATAAACAGACAATGATGTGTTCAATATAACTAGAACAATATGAATGGCTAAATTGGTGGTTGTGTTGAAATCAAAACATACCTGGAGTTTCACGGATCACCACCAAAGCGGTTTGAACGGAATTCGCGGATAATAAGCTCGGAAGTCCTACTGGTCACGTGAGATATCCGAGGTACGGTGCGAGATCCTAAGCATTGTTCACAGTCATGGCCAACTAACTTACTTACCAAAGTAATTCGAAATAGACACAAGCTGAATGCCATTCTAACTGCCCAGAAAATAGAAGCTCGTTCTAGCATTCGGTTGAACTTTGACTAGACAATTATGAATTGATTCGGTTTCCACAGCTTCATTAAATAATAATATTGTGTACATTCGAATCTAGGACGGTTCTTTCTTCATTTTATTTTTATTCTCTGTCTTATATTAAACCATATATAAACATTAGACTATCCCATCAAGCAAATAACTAAATCCCTAAGCCAAAAAAAAATACCACATATAGAACAACGATATCGATCACGCTTAGTTTGGAAGACTCAAAACACCAGCTAAGCTCAAAACAACACCATTTTCACATGTCCAAACTTCATCAGAAGCAACAGTAAATTCAACTGTACCATCTTCTTTCAAAACTTGAACTTCAAAGCAGTCATTGTCAAGTTTATTCAACTTTAACTTCAATCCATCTTCAGTAGTTAATTCCTTGCCATTCAAAGCGTCAAAATCCAAGTAATTATCCCCGATGGAAACAACATGCTTACCGATGAAGTCATTGACGTTTTCTTGTTTAGTTCTTTCAACTTCTTCTTCAGTCATTGTATCTTCGTTAATTTCACTTGGGTAAAACCATGGCAACTTAGGTAAGGCTTCAATACTGACATCATTTGGAGCAAAAACTAATGATTTTTGGTTGATGTCGTCAAAGCGTAAAGATAATGGGATGTTATCACGTAACATGTAACTGAAGTGGGAAATGGTGCGGTGTTGAGTGAGAAGTGTTGTCAACAATGTGGGGCCTGTTTGTGGGTGTTCACCTGTAAGAAGTTGTTGAACAGGTTCTTCTCTTTTGAAGATTTCTGGGAATGCTAAATCAAGAATGTTCTTGGCTTGACGTTTTTGAACAGCTGTTAATTCGGTTGTTGTATCAAGGAGGACTTTAGCTTCTGGTGATCTCTTTGGAAGGATGATGATGGTATCGTCGGCAAGTTCCAAGTTGATTATGTTCTTTGGATCAGCGGATCGCTTTTGGATATCGGATGCTAAGTTGACGACATTCTTTGGATCTCTTTTCTGGATATCTTGGAAGCCTTGAGTTAAGTCAACAACGTTCTTACCATCTCTCTTTTGTAAATCCTTGAACCCATGGGTCAAATCAACGATATTCTTCCCTTCTCTTTTCTCCTTGAAATCGGCCTTCAAATCAACGACGTTCTTAGCATCTGGATCTCTCTTATGTAAATCTTTGAAATCATTCGTCAAGTCAACAAGATTCTTGGCATCTGGGTCCCTCTTATCTATCACAGGGAAACCATAACCACCAAGAGGAGGGAAATTCAAATTCTTTGGCTCTGAATCACCGTCTCTCTTCTCCAGTGATCCTTCAATGTTCGCTTTCAAATCGACAACGTTCTTGGACATGACTGTCTGTGTGAGCAAGGATGATGTAAGTATGATATTCGTAATCTTCATATTGATGATTATTTGTTTGTTTTTCCTCTAATAATGATGTTAATCTGATATTTCATTCATCCAATGATGTTGCTTTGTTGCGTGAAGATTGCCACTCAGGGTGGATTTCTGCCTTTAAATTTTCTGTCACTTTTGCGGCTGAACCGGAAATGGCAGAAATCGCGCAACTTTTGAACACAAATAAAAAACCCTAACCACGTGACCAATCTTCAAAACACTTCTTCCATTCAATTAAATTACGCGTGCCCTTTCGCGCAGCTTTCAGAGGAATTGGATATCTATTCCTCCTTGATCCTCAATCCCCCCCCCCTTCCACTCTTAAGAAGTGCCAACCTCAACCACCATCTACTCCTTAGACTTTATCCATCTCTGGATCCCTTATCCAAACTTTCCCTGTATACGATAACGCTCATTAGCAAGAAGAACTAGGAACGCATTGAAACCTAGATAATCAAATTCTGCCTGCAACCAGTCCCTTTGGAACTCCTTTCACTTCTCATACAAATTGATAAACCGAGAAACAAAATAGCTCTAATGGATCAGATAGCACTTCTCAAGGACGATATGGCATCTCTTAATCAACGCCTTGCCGCCAGGGACCATATGAATGAATTATTGTCCATGCAAAATATGTCCTTAAACCAGAAACTCAAAGATCAGGAGTCACTGATCTCCAATACTCAGAAGGAACTCAAAGAGAAGTTAATTGATTTCGAAAATAACATCAATCAACTTACAGAAGAAAAAAACAAGCTTTTAAAGATCATTGGCCAGTTGGGAGAAGAAAACAAGTCCTTAGCCAATAATTATGATTCCAACAATACAAAAATTCAAAAGCTACAAAACTCTAACAGCTCAAAGGAAGCATCTTTAAGATCACTTCAGCTACTGTTAGAATCTAGGGACAGATCTATTCAATGTCATGTGAAACAAATAAACTCCTTAAAAGCTGAACACGCAACCCTACAACAAACGTGTCGAGGCTTACGTTGGAAAGAAGAGCTCTTGTCATCAAATCTCCCTTCTTCAGTTCTATCAAGAGGTGAAAATGGTACAGTTACAATGAAGCAACTGTGCTTTGAAATTTTGACCAATATGCATGAGGAAACCAGTAAGCAAGTTCAAATTTTCACAAAGTTATTGAAAATCAATAACGGGGACTATAACCATGCTTCTTCTTACCCAAGCAATGAAAGCAACGACGTTTTTGCGCCGCCCCATCATCATTATAGTGCTGCTAGTTTGGAATCACTAGCCTCCGTTGATCCCTCTAGTGAGCCATCTAATAGTGATCATCCAGATAAAGGTAACGAAGCTAACCCACAAAACCAATCCTCAGTAGACGATGCAGAAATCGAGTCAGTCAAAGAAATCGATAATCAGCTGCAATATCTTGATCTTCAAAGAAAGGAAATCATGCATCATAATTTGATAGCACCGCCTGCTACGGAAGACACAAGATTGATAAATTTCGAGAATGAAAATTTGAACATGTACTCTCCGGTGATTAAGCCAATGACTACATCCTCTTTGCAAACATCAAGACAACCACTGCAGGAGAAGAGAAGGTTATCCCATGGCTCTAATATTCAAGAATCTCAAAATTTATTCAGGAAAGCTACGCGCTCATTATCATGCTCTGTTTCTACTGCACCTACAAGCACCACAAATAAAGGACGCAAACTGAGGCGTAACAGCTCAAGCTCCTCTATCGGATGGCAAGAACACTCACAAACCATACCAGCTATAGTCTTTGACCGTCAGTACACCTCTTACTCCTTCCCAAAACCTTCAACAACTTTCTCCAGTGAAACCATGGCCTTGCAATCTTGCTACAGATTTCTTACTTATGAAAAGGGTATTATCTTCAAGTTAGAGAGACATATTCAAGCCTTTGGTGGTGTAAGTGCTAAGAAGTACTGCTGTGAGCTATGCACTGAGACAGTGTTAGGATTAAACATTCAAGGTAGTGGTGGTGTTGAGATTCAAGAGATAGAGATGGGTCATTTCTGCCAAAGTAACAAAATCGTTGAATCAACTTCTGCTGTTGTTCAATATGATACCGATCGTGTCTTGGTACTCGAGACCTTGGTCAAACTCTATGGTCACGATGTGAAACAGTTAAAGCAAGCTTTGTTGATTATGGGTCTTAAAGAGATCGATATGACAGGTCAGATTAGATTCATCTTAACACACTTGACTAACTTCAAGAGAAGCGTTATCAAAGATAAATTCAAGACCGGATTGAACCTTACAACTACGATCGTCATCTTACAGACCATCATTGATTGTATCACGCATATCATGGATATTGGTTCCAGGACGCTTGTTGATAAAATTGGTGCTAATTGCGGCTTACAAGACATTGTCAACTTTGAGAGTACGATCAAGAGGATTGGTGATACAATTAGAGAGCGTGTTGTCTCTGGTGGATTTGTGTCTGGAATCACAGAATTGATAAATTTGAAATAAAAACTGTGATGTTTACAATTACATTGGAAACACACTCTAATTAATTGCTCTTATGTTTGTTTTTGGTTCTTATTTAATTATTTTTAGTTTCAATATCCAAACTCTCCTTGCAATCCGGCCCGTGGAATCCTAAATGGGGAAATGGCAGAATACGTGTACACCTGGACATCCTTTGCCATCGTAGGAACATCCGCAAAAGCGCGCCGGCGCAAACAACACGCCGCTTATCGGCTAATTATGGCGTGGAAGCCTGATTCAGACGTCGCTAACAAAACCTTCAAACGCCTGGTCAAATTAAGTGGCCGGACGCGAGATAACGAGATAGTGGACATCACCCACCCCACCACAAACATAAAAAGAAAGAAAGAAAGAAGGAAAAATCGAGAGATGGATGGAATAGCCGATTATCATCGTTTACATCATTAACTGACAGCTTCATCTGCAAAAAAAAAGACCTTTTATCGTTTCACGAAATATCCCAAAAGTGAATCATCATACAGTTTCAAGATATTAAAACCACTGGATCAAAAAAAAAGCATAAAAGATTTCTAATCATCAACCATAGCATCAAAAGAAGTATCTTATCTTCAATGAAAAATGGTAATACAGCTTCAGCCAACAACATCAAGACAAAAGCATGTCTATCATGGCCATCACCATCACCATCTTCAACAACAATTGCCCAAATTCACCACCACAAGAAGAATTAATCCACGTCGTGCATTTCCTTTATTTACTCCACTAACCAAACTAACACATCCAGTTGCTCAAAGGCTTTTAAATTCCACTGACAGCTCGGACGATTTAGCTAACAATGAAGACTCTAGAAGCTTCCTTTCATTGCAATTGGAGGCACCACAAGAACCTATACAGATCCCTGTTAACCATACACAGATCATAACTAATGGCGACGATGGGGTTGATGTTTTTGGCAGTCAACTTTCACGGATTATCTCTTTACCCTCTGCCCAGGACATTACAGAGTTTGGGAAATCACCTGCACCTGATCATATGAACTGGTTGGTTGGCGAGCATACTAGAAGGTATTCTACTGTTAAAGGTGATGACGATAGAATATTGGCTACTACACCATTGACCCATGATCGTATTGAAACGAACTATGGTAGCATACCAAAGACTGTTGAGATTACGAAGGCCTCTGAATACGATATGCTAATCAACAAAGTCAAAAACAATCGATTTCAATTCCAATCTCAATCACAGCAGAAGAGCTCAATCAAACAAACAGATATGCAATCTGTCATATCACAAGAATCCAGCATTGATGAAGAAATCGAAGACTTCGCTCATGAAAAGATCACCAAATTCCATGAATTGAGTAAACTGATGAATTATTCTATCCCATTGATTATTACATTTGTATTAGACCAATCTTTCCAGTTCTTCTCTATCATCTTGGTTGGTCAACTAGGTACCAATGAACTAGCTGCAATTTCATTGTCAACCATGGTCATTAACATCATTTTCTCAATCTTTGAAGGTATAGCCACTGCTTTGGATACTCTATGTCCACAATCATATGGGTCTGGTGATTTACGAGGTGTCGGTTTACATTTCCAACGTTGTACCTTGTTGAGTTTGGTGATTTTTGCACCCGTCAGTTTAATCTGGTGGTTTAGTGGTGAACTGTTAAGTTTCATCGTTAATGATCCAGAAGTTATCCAATTGACTTGTACATACCAAAAAATCACATTGATTTCACTACCAGGATTCATCATTTTTGAAACTTTGAAAAGATACCTCCAAGCCCAAGGGATCTTCGAAGCAGCCACCTATGTTCTTATGTTCACCACACCATTCAACTGTATCGTTGCTTATGTTCTTGTCTGGCACTTCCAAATGGGCTTCATCGGGGCCGCTATTGCCTGTAACTTGAACGCTTGGAGTCAATTTATCATGCTCGCTTTATATGCTGCTTTCATCGACGGTTACCAATGTTGGTTCGGGTTTTCCAAAAGAGCATTGCATCATTGGGATGATCTAATGGAGTTATCCTTACCTGGTATCGTTATGTTCTTAATCGAAGCGTTCCTTTATGAGATTATGACTTTGATCGCTTCCAATTTCGGTACAAAATATTTGGCTATTCAAACTACGGCAACTACCATCACATCTTTACTTTACACGATTCCTTTCTCATCAGGTATAGCTACATCCACGAGAATTGCAAACTTCATCGGTGCAAGAAGAATCGATGCTGCTAAAAGTGCCACCAACATTGGTATGTCGACTGCTGTCTTTATCGGTTTATTCAACTCTTTGATAGTGATACTTTTCCCATTACAAATCGCGGAATTGTTCTCCCAAGATCCACACATCATCGAATTATCAGTTCAAATTCTTCCATTAGTAGGTCTTACACAATTCTTCGATGCCATGAATTCTGTTGCTGGTGGTTGTCTTCGGGGTCAAGGGATGCAAAGAATCGGCAGTATTGTTAACTTGATTGGTTATTGTGTCATCGGTATTCCTTGTGGTTGGTTGCTCAGCTATCACTATGGCTTGAAATTATTCGGGTTATGGTATACCAATGGAATTGTCTTGGTCTTCATTGGTGGTGTGCAATCCTGGTTTGCCTTTAGGGCCGATTGGGAAACTGTTTTACAGGAAGCTGATGAAAGAAGAGAGTTAGAGTTGGAGTACGGGATTGATGTCGAGTTGTACAATTAGATGTTCATTTTATTGAGCTTTTTATTTAGATTACACTTTTAGATTGATTTGGTTAGCATCACTTTGAATATATGCAATACAAACTAACTAGTTTAAATTGTACACTCAAGTAATAATCAAAATGTGATATTATAAAAATAAAATCAATTATATATTACATTTTAATTCAAAAGAATTTTTTAACACAATATTACATAGAGTGTCTTGAGAAAAATAGCAGGTACAATTTTTCGACGATTTCAACACCTCATGAATACAATTTATACTTATAATCAATTATCCGCCATGTTTTTCATATACAATAAATTTGATGGTGCTCTTAAACTTTCAACTTTGAAATTTATGACCAACTTGATCGATTAAGCAAAAAATCACTAGAATCTGTCAGTGATGATTCCAACGTCACCCTTCGAATGTCCAGAATTCACGCTTACACTGCTTCTACTAAAGCAAGAGTTTAACAAATAACTTAAATTAGATATATACTTTTAAATGACAAAAAAACATGCAATAAAGGAACGTCAAGAGTTCAGAGCTATAGTACAAAATACCAATCAATTTTTTAAACAGCGATTGGATGGCTGTAGTTTTGGAAAACATCTTCAAACAAAGTTGGTTTAGGAATCAATTTCTTTTCGTCAATATTGGTTTGTTTAACCAACTTGAAAGCACCGGTACCAATACTCATAGTTTGACCTAAGATGATACATTCAGAAACACCTTCAACTAAATCGTTCTTCATGTAGAAAGCAGCGTCGAATAAATGATCAGTGGTCTTTTCGAAAGAAGCCAATTGCAAGACAGAGTCTCTCATCTTGGATAAACCGAATCTAGTGATACCCAAAACTTCACCCTTGTAGGTCATAACATCACCTAACAATTGAATATGACGAGGATCAACAGACATACCGTGCTTACTCATGGTGTAGTCAATTTCACCAATGATACTGGATCTAGCGGCCTCGATACCTAAGACTTCAAAGACTTCTAAGACATGGTTAGTGGTAGTCTTGGTACCGATAACACCATCGGTACACATAACGTGTCTTAAGCCATAACCTTCAACCAATAATTCCTTCTTACCGTCATCTCTGATGTTAATAACAGCACGAGAAATATCTGGAAGACCCTTAACGACAACATCTGGAAGAACACGGCGCAAGTGTTGCATCTTGAAGAATAAATCGTTTTCAGATGGTTCTTTCATGGAAGTGGAAACGGATTTCAATTTGGAACCTTCAGAGAAGACATTGATGTTGATTTTGTTTCTACCAACAACGTTAATATCACCAGCGGAAATCTTCAACTTTGGAGCTTTAACGATAGCGGAAGCGATATCATCAATGGTTAATTCTAATTGTAATCTTTCAATGGTCTTCAAATCAACCTTAACTTGGATGAAGGACAAATCGTCCTTGTAAACATCTTGAATGTAGAAGGCAACGTCAGACAACAAAGTCTTTTCAATTCTACCTTTAACAACTCTAGCAGCTCTTTCATCATCATCGTTGACTAAAACAGCGTTGATAATAGGAGTGGAGATAACCTTGGACGCGTTAATAATTTCTTTGATACGAGGAACACCTAATGTGACATTCATGGAAGCAACACCAGCAAAATGGAAAGTCTTTAATGTCATTTGAGTACCTGGTTCACCAATAGATTGAGCACCAATGGCACCAACGGCGGTACCTGGTTCAACCTTGGCACGTCTGTATTTCAGGAGAGAAATTTCCAAGAATTTGCGGACACAAGAACTAGAGATCTTGGATAATTGATCAACAGCGATGATTTGGGCATCACTAGCTCTGGCATCCAAATCTAATAGCTCAGCATCTTTTGGTTTTTCAAGGTATTCATGAAGACCTTTGGATTTTCTAACTCTGGCCAATTGTTGGGATTTCTTGAGAATGAAGTCACGAATGGATTGGTAGAAGTCTCTTTCGGCATCTTCTTGATCGACGTATTCTATTTTGTCCAAGTCTTCCTTCTTAACAAGGTTACCCAAGTTATCATATCTGACTAATCTCTTTTCTAATGGGTTCAAAACTTGGTTACATAATTCAGCGATTTCGTATGGCTTCAAGTTAGCTTCTTCAGCACTGAAAGTAACATTGTAAGAATGATCCCAAGTTCTAACGAAGTTGACTGGTTTGGCGTCACCTTCCATATCGAATGGATCCAAACCATCACCACCGTACGTGAATTGAACGATACCGTTACTGGAGGTTCTAACAGTGTTGTCGTATTGACAGGACAAATCTTCAAGAGACTTCATCAAACGACGAGACATGTAACCAGTTTCAGCAGTCTTGACAGCGGTATCGACTAAACCTTCTCTACCAGAAATGGCGTGGAAAAGGAATTCAGGTGGGGATAAACCAGAGTAAAAGGAATTTCTGACGAAACCTTTGGATTGTGGAGTCTTGGAGTTCTTTGGGAAATGTGGTAAGGAACGATCTTGAAAACCATCTGGAACACGATTACCGGAAATAATCTGTTGACCGACAACAGCAACCATCTGGGAGACGTTTAAGGTGGAACCTTTAGAACCACAGGTAGCCATAATCAATGGAGCATTGGAAGGGTCTAATTCGTTGATACAAACTTCACCGACTTCTTCTCTGACCTTGGACAACAAACCACCAATCTTGGCTTCTAAAGTTTGCTCTTCGTTACAACCTGGTTGGGTTTCTAATTTACCTTCATTGTACATTTGAATCAATTCATCACACTTCGTATAGGCAATTTCAACCATTTCTTCCTTCTTGGATTTCAATTTATGACCTGGGGTAACATCATTGATACCAATGGAGAAACCTCTGTTACCTAAGAAACGAGCGCATAACTTGGCCATTCTATTCATGGCAACAGCAGCTTCCTTAGGACCGTAATCTCTTAGGATGGTGTAAAAGACAGAATGTTTCTTACCATCACCTAAAGTAGATTTATCCATGACACCACTGAGAATTTCAGAGCCTCTGATAATTACGAAACCATCGTTTGGAGACATTTCATTTGGGAAACCTTTCTTTGGTGGAACAAATGTCTTGTTCTTGGCATCTAAGTTGATAACGACTGGGGATTCCTTGTTTGGTTTAATCAACAAGGAGAAGATTTGCTTACCAGTCCACATGAAAACTGGTTTCATGATAGCTGGTGGTGGTAAATCAAATTGCAAATCAGCATCACACATCATGGACAACAATTGAGTGAAAGTGGCCCTATCGAAGAAAGAATCCTTGTGTGAAATCAGGTAAGAACCAGTGATGAAATCTTGGGTAGCAGCGATGATAGGTTCACCAGACTTTGGAGTCAACAAGTTGTTCTTGACACCCATCAAGTTGATAGCTTCAGCTCTGGCTTCTTCCGTTTGTGGGACATGTAAGTTCATTTCATCACCATCGAAATCGGCATTATAAGGAGTACAAACACACTCATTCAATCTGAAGGTTCTCCAAGGTCTGATCTTGGCATAATGGGAAAGAATGGATAATCTATGCAAGGAAGGTTGTCTGTTGAAAAGAACAACATCACCATCCTCGATATGTCTTTCGACAACATCACCGTATTGTAAGTTCTTAGCTAATTTTTGACGATCACCATATCTTAAGTTTCTTCTGGCGTCTTCGTTTTTCTTCAACAAGTAATTGGCACCTGGATGAACAGTAGGACCGTTCAAGAGCAATCTTTGAAGTTTCTCCTTGTTATATCTGGTACACTTCTCTGGGTAAGTCAAAACTTTGGCAACTCTATCAGGAACGGCAACTTCATCAATTCTCAAGTTTGGATCTGGGGAAATAACAGTTCTACCAGAGAAATCAACACGCTTACCAGACAAGTTACCTCTGAATCTACCTTGTTTACCTTTCAATCTTTGACAGAAACCTCTGATTGGTTTGGATGATTTGGCAGCACCTGGACCACCAGCACCTGGCAATAAGGCAGGGTTGGCGGCATCGGAGTTAATGTACATGGCAACGGATAGCTGCAAATAATCCCATTGTTCCATCAAATTGTTGATGGAGATGCCCTTTTCGATACCAGCCCTAATCAAGGAGGATGTCCAGACGATTTCAGTTAATTTGACAGTTAAATCATCTTCGTTGGACATAGGAGAATCACTCATCATAACAGATGGACGGATACAAACTGGTGGGGCTGGCAAATATCTCCAGATGTACATCTCTGGTCGACCACCTCTACCCGAATCGATACCCAGTAATTCACAATCTTCTGGTTTCACTTGCTTGAACAAGTTCAATACTTTCAAAGGGTTTAAATCATCCATAGATCTCTTGATGAATTTCTCAATGTCTGGGCTGTTCAAGACAGCTTGATCCAAATCTTTGTCCCATTCCCCCTTTTCATAAGTTGGTTTCTTACCGATCCATCTGAAAGTGTCATGAACGACCTTCAAGGAGGCGGTACCAGCACCAGCAGCGGCTTTCTTGACAACACCGTTAACTGCACCACACTCCAAACAACGTCTTTGTTTTTTACATTGTTCAACGATCTTCTTGACGATCTGCATTCTCTTCAAGTTATCGATACCTGGTCTTCTCAACTCTTCTCTGAACTTTCTCTTGGTTTCTTCATCTAACAAAATGCTACCACAGGACTTACAAATACATTGTAAGATTTGAATCGTGGCTTTGAAATAACCAACATGGAAAACTGGAAGGGATAATTTCAAGTGACCGAAATGACCATGACAGGTAGCCAAGTTCCCATGACAGACACCACATTCAGAGGAGTTGGAGGATATACCCATTCTAGTGTCTAAGGCACCATTAGCCATAGGTTGGCGGCCCTTCTCCAAATCGAACAAGTCCCTAGTGGAGACCTCAACTTCACTCTGGGCCAAGATGTCCTTGGAACTGAGAGCACCGAATTCGATCCCCTTGATGTATTTAGGAGCAATATCAACGACGGTTTCCTTCATTCTTTGATCTAAGAGAATTAAAGAGTTTTGTGAGCCAAAAGAAAACTGTCGTGGTTGATGTTTTGTTTAAGTCCTTCGTTGCTTGTTTACTGCTTACCTCATATTCAATCCTGATCTGCTTTAATTTTTTTCCATTCATCATCCTCTGCCATTCAACTTGGGCAAATTTTTTAGAAACGCGCTTTATTTTTTTTTTTTTTTAATTTTTGGCTTGCCGAGATTAAATACAAAACGTTTTCGCGCAGTAGAAATGTGCAAACTTCAAACTTCCACAAAACCATCATTTTTCCATTTTCTTTTACGAGCTGATGATATCTTGAGCAGTGTTATTTGTAAAGCAATATGGATGAGTTCAATATTGGATCATCCGAGCTTTGGTTGCAGAGAACTTTGGATGAATTGTTCCGTTCTTTTGTCCTTCACGTTATGGAGGCTTATGGTTCTGATTGATTTGCAGTGCACGACATCTTGGTAAGTTCCTGAGGAATTGCAATAGATAATAGAGAGTGGATAGGCAAAACAGTAGTAGTACTAGTCGAAATGAAGTAGTTTTCGAGATATGGTATCAGAATTCCTTGTATGAGGACCAAAGACTTGTCTTTCATGAGTTTGTTGATAAAAGGTGTTTGTTTATTATCATCATGTCGACCTTTACACGTACAAAATTGACAGACTCGCGCCCATTATCATCATCCTCATCATCTTCAAATTTCTAAAAGCCTGACGTCCCCCAGCCAACCAACAGACAGTCTAAGTGACTGACATTGTTGTAGAGTACCATCAGAAACCTTCTTCATATAACCTTCACATCACAGTATTCAGCATACACAGATGACCCCATCAATTCTTGTCCTCAACGTATAGCAATGATTAGAACACAAGTACCACGCGGTTTGGTACCACTACCCCCACTGATACGATGTATGAACACTTATAATCGATTCATACAATCATACACCACATCATCCAACTTTTCAAATCGTTCTCCTCGCTCTGTGGCTATTGCCGAGGAAGAACCAACAAAAACATCATCACATCCAGAAATCAAAAGAATCAACCTCAAGATGCCTAGCCTACTAAATATTGCAGCAGCTGCTGAATCATCTATCCAACATCAAGACAGGACCAAGTCCAAGTCCGACTTCCGGTCAGTGGAAGATATATTCTCTGCCTTATACTTATCCAACCAACGGCATTATACCACCAGGAACAAACTAGCCAGAAATAGAAATATCGACGTCATCCCTCAACCTTCCTCACCTTCTCAAGTGAAAGGCATCCCACAACAGATTGTACAACTGTACTATAATCTCAAACTGCAACCTACTCGTCGATATAACCGATCAGAGTTCTTCAAAGTCCAATATTTCTCCCCTCAACATGTGATATCCACCTTCCGTCCTTTTAATTTAGCTGCCACTTTCCTTTACGATAAATCGATAACGTTGAACGAATCGAACCTAAGTAAGGACATTAAGGAGAAATTCACCAAATCTATGTCCATTTACGAATACGCTTATAATCGAAAGAAAATCAGCTCTACTTATAGATCTGTGTTATTCCAATGCTACAGAGAGGCACAATTACCAGCTGGATTTTACATTGTGTTGTGTCAGAAGTTCCCAACGAAGGAAACATGGGATCAATTCGAGACTGATGTGAATAATATGAGCCTGTATTTCAAAAGGAGATTGGATGTCAATGAGAGAAAGGACATCAAAGAATCCAATGATAAGATCAAATGGAATGATTTAGAGCAATCTCTAGGCGAATGGGGGATACAAATGCCACGATCAACAGTTCTGCTAAAAGAGAGCGTTACCAATGGTGAAGATTATCTCAGGCTACAACCAGAGAATAGCCCCACGGTACAAAGAACAGAGGATTACAAATCAGAGTATAACCAATACGCCGTTCCCTATGATCAAGGTTTCATTTTCAAACGAGGGAAGGGGTACATCTCTAAATACCTCCAACCGCAGCAAGACAAATCATTAAACTTGCCTGTTAAAATCAACTTCACTCCATATCCCAAACAGGGAAAATTCGTCTTCAACTTCATTCATTGTCATGAAAAAACCATCCTCAAATCCTTTAAGATCTGGTTCCTTCACATCCATTCGATTTATCAAGACAAAGAATGGTCATGTGATCCTTTAGATGACTTCATCGAGCAGTTCATGAAACGATTGAAAGTTGAGAACCTGATGAGTTTGAAAGCCGGGGTTTATGACATACAAATCGATATTGATAAACTCAGTACCGTCATTGAGGATGAAATGGGCGTTGTTTTTCAGCGGTTTCTTAATGATTATGGATCGTTAAGCTCTGGGAAGGTCATTGATGCTAAAGGAGTTAATTTTTTAAAGCAGGAACAACCTATCGTCAAGTCAACAACGGCGCAAACGACTGTTGATAAATTTGATGAGGATAGTAGCAAACCAAGAAAGGACAAGAAGAAAGAATTAAAAGGAAACAAAGAATTAAAGAGATTTTTACATGAGCAACAGAATGAGTTGAAACTAATTGTTGAGAAGACAAAAGAGTCATGATGATGATAATAATAGCAGATACAATTAAAAAGTTAGCAATAAATAAGAGAATGCATAACTCATATCTGGATTTAAAAACACATTCCCGATCGAAATATCAACCACATAGGTCATATGCTACAATTATATAGGATTATTTATCTACTTTCATGATGAAATGTGGGGTTTCTATTAAATCAATTAAACATTTAGCAAAATTTCATTACTTTTACCATATGATATATAGTTCATCAAAATCTTAAAAACTTCAAATCATCAATCACATATCCTTGCGGGAATCAAGAGAATTCCAATACAAGACATGTATTTCCAAGCAGTCATAAATATCATTAGAAAAAAAACACGCAAGACAAAGCAAACTCTAATGAACGAATTTCTCTTCTCTTTGCTTCTTGATCGTATCCTTCAAGTTCTTCACATCTTGAGAGGTAGCATTGAAAGACAAGTTGGTGGTTTGGTTGAAAGGATTCTCAGGAGATTTTTCAAACTCTTTGAAGATCAAATTCTTAACTTGTTGTAATCTTAAACCTGGGTTTTCCTTTCTAGCTTCAGGTAATCTTCTCTCTTCATAAGCTTGTAAAGCAGCCTTGAATCTTCTTTCAGGATGTCTATCGATATCCTTATCACTGACGGCACCAGATTTCTGGGTCAATGTCAAGGCTTCTAAAGCGTTATCAATACCAGAGGCAGAGATATGACTGGTTGGAGCCAAATCGTTAAGGAAATCATCAATCTTGCCAGCTCTCTTTGCGGCAACCTTGGCAGCACCTCTACTCTTGGAGGATGGTTTAGAAGGCAATGAATCTTCTTCCTCTTTTAACAAAGCCTCTCTTTCAGACTTCTTACGAGCAGCTTCGGCCTTCTTGGCTTCTTCGTCTTCTTTCTTCTTGTTGCCCTTCTTAGAACCTTGAGCCCATTTGCTATCTTCTTCAGCGTCTAATTTGGCTTGAGCTTCAGCGGCTTTTTTGTTGGCGGCTTCGGCTTTCTTAGCGTTACCAGCGACTTTCTTGGAATTTTCACCTGATTGTTTCTTAGCCATTGTGTATATGATTGTATTTCAATTGAGTGTCGATGGTTCTTATATTTCCACCCTTTCGCTTATTTATACAATCGATCCCCTTTAACTTGTCGTTTGACGCACACCACAATTTTCCGCTTCCAGCGTCGCGAAAAGGTGTGTGATTTTTTTTTTCACACCCGGACATTACATCCTTTCTGTAGAAGCGGTATGGGCCACAGTGGTGAATAGCGCCACCCCATTTCCATCCAAGACCATACATGTATTTCTTCTTCACTTCCATCCAAACCATTTCAATGGAAGTCATGGTGTATCATATATAAATAAATCAACTAAAACCAAAAATCCAAACCAGAAAGAAACAAAAAATCTACAACAACAAAAAAGAAAATACTGTAAACCCAATCAAGCAACGACATACCCACTAGCGTAGCTAACACTACTATCCGCCGGAGACATAACCTTACTGCTCTGCGTATATCCGATCCACTTAAACTTCCCATAATTCTCATCGTCGGCATTCTTCTGTTTCTTAACGATCTCCATGATTTTCAAAACCAATAGCAAAGGTTTTTGTCCACAGATAGTATTACCAGTGACTTTAATGTAATCTCTCCATGATTTACTCGAGCCTGTAGATGCGATTTTCATGGCGAATTTGTCCAAATACTCGATCGATTTGTAAATTGGCACTCCATGGTCTTTGGAAATCTTGGATATATGGCCTATCGAGGAAAGGTCGTCTAAATTGGCGGTAGGTGAATACTTTGTGAATCCAAATCTTGACCCCCAATGACAGAAATCCGAACTGATGACGAAATGATTCGATGGATCTTTGAAATATTCAACTAGGAGCTCACAGATATGTTCATTAAACTTCTCATCGGTATGAGAAATCATAATTGGGATAATAGAAGGTAACCCCTGAGGTAAATTCTCACAAAGTTTGTAGATGAATGGAGCATGCATTTCAAAGCTGTGTTCGTCTTCATCAACCTCGAGATCCATGATTTTGAAAATATCCTTGTGGGATTTCGTTAATTGGGTTACGATTTCTTTGTCCACTGGTAAATTGCCGAAGGGAGTTTCGTACACGTCAACCCCACTGACATAAGCCAGGTTCTTGAAGTAGATGTGATGCGATGGACCAAGGATGAAGATACGTTTCCTGTGGAATTTAGTTAGTAAATCTTCATCCAAAAAAAAAAAACAGACTCATACTTACACATTGGAATTATCCCAAGCTTTATAAGTCTCAGCCAAAGTTGGCCCAGCATAAGCATATCCAGCATGTCTATCAGCTAACTTGTTAGTAACTCTAGTCTCTTTCTTCTTCTTCTTCTTCTTCTTTTTTTTTTCTTCTCAAGAATACGAAGTGATACATACGGACCAATTAAAACTCTTGCACCTGAGACTGTACCAGGAGCATCACTAAGATACCTATCGATCTGTTTGCCTAATTTTACAGGGTTGGAACTGTACCATGAACCGGAGTGAGAAGCGGAACGGGAAACGGAGACCATGATGATAAGGGAGTTGAAACTGACAATTGGTTATTCGATTATTGAAGAGTAAGTGAGTGATATGTGTTAGATGTACTGGGAGGTGTTGAGGATGAAACAAAAACTTGTGTAATGTTTGGTTCCAAACTAAACATGTTTTTGCCACCGTTCGTTTGTTTCCCGGTTGTGTTTTGAAGCAACCATCAATCAATCAACCCCTACACCATCCGATTTTTTTGTGTCTGTCAGTTCCCATCCCATCCCCTCAGTGTGTCCCTACCAACTCTCGCGGCTCAGCCCGCGAATTTAGTTTCTGGTTTACCTCTCGGCTCTTTGCCCGTGGTGAATTGACAGACTCATGGAATGAGATAGATCAAATGATTTTCAGTACCACCATTAACTGGGAGAATAAAATATATCGTTGCGTTTGCTTAAGCTTTGCTCCACTTCATATTCCTACGAGTGGTATCTTCTTCGTGGACTGAACCTTCGCCTTTCTCTATTGTATTTGTGAACTATTATTTTGTACAAGCTATTTGTCATATTGGTGAACTGTGTTCGAGCTAGGTAATGTGTCTTTTAAGATGGGTTTGTGATATCGTAGCTGTGACGAGTTTGATCTCATTGTGAGTGTTCATTATTATATTGCTTTCAAAATATCAAAGTTAATTTATTATGTTCGTTTTTTATCTCAATTTGTATTAGTATATACCTTTTTTTTTTATGTACAAAAAAATTATTGTAAGGAGTAAGTAGCCTTACCTTCATTATAAAAGTCGTAATAACG
This sequence comes from Waltiozyma solani, assembly GCA_030462955.1. Lineage (NCBI taxonomy): Eukaryota > Fungi > Ascomycota > Saccharomycetes > Phaffomycetales > Wickerhamomycetaceae > Waltiozyma > Waltiozyma solani. The sequence continues at coordinate 18,991 of JAKVQS010000005.1, forward strand.
TTATAGTCATAACCTCTATCTATATAAATCTCCCCAAAGGTTTGTGGATCCACAAACCATTAAAATTAAAATTAAAATAAATTCCCACTGAATATTTAACAGAACTGAAACTGTCTTAATCGAAAAGTTAATCATCGTAAAACCTAGTTGAATCTTTGGAATGTCAAGTTCTTGAATTGTGGAACAACGATATCATCAGCGTTCAACGAGTTCAAGTTGGCCAACAAAGGTTGGATCTCGGTGAACAAGTTACCATTGTTGGAGATTCTTTGGTATTGGTTGTAGTCACGACAGAAGAATTGGTAGTTTTTCCAGATCTTGCAGTACAATTCGTTTCTCTTGAAACCAGAAGCAATGGTGGCGTCTCTTAAAGCAGCCCAGTCAGCGTTGGCAATGTAGTTGTAACCTTCAGCATCATTGCAAGCGATCAAATCGTTCCAGGCAGCAATGATTTCTTGGGAGGTGGCTTCAACAGAACCTAAGGACTTCAAGTAAATTCTTCTAGAAACTTGGGTCTTCTTCAAGTTGTAGATTTCGTAAGCTTGGTATAATGAGTCAATGACAGACTTGTCACCCCAGATACCAACCTTGGAGATAATGATGTTGAAGAATGGTTCATCAATTGGCTTCAAACCATTGTAAATGGAGATGATCTCTTTCAATCTGTTCAAACTTTCAACAGAGGCATTTGGGTAGTTTTCAAAGAAGATCTCGAAGAATTGGTTGTTCAATGAAGAAGAAACACCATGGTTGATGTTACGACCGTAGAATTGGGTGGCCTGTTGCCAAACACCCAAGACTCTGTTGAAATCCTTGGTTTCAGACCAGATGTTGGATAAGAATTGCTTGACATTGTTGACTTGTAAAGTCAACTTGTATGGCATTTCACGGTTGACAGCCTTCTCAAAGAAAGAGCTGGCGATGTCAATGTTCTTGGATTCACCAATGAAGGCTAAGTGGACATCAACTAAGGAACCAACGGTAAGAGACTTGACTGGGTGGTCACATAATTCGTTGTAGTATTTCAAAGCCTTTTCGTATTCTTGAGCAGCTAAGGAAGCTTTAATCATACCACCTAAAAGGAATGGATGAGTGATCCTCTTATCAAGAGAGTTGGATTGGTTGAATAAGTCTTCTAAGTCACTGTAACTGGAACCTAATTGGTACATCATTGGTAATAAGACACCAACAACCTTTGGTTGAAGGAAGGTGAATTTCAAAGATGGTAATTCCATGGAGGAAGACCACACAGAGATGGCTTCATTTTCTAACTTCAATTCCTTCAAAGCAGTTAACAAATGCATGGCACCGTTTTCATCAATCATGACGACATTGGATAATAAATCGTTTGTGATTGTTCTTAGAGAGTCTTTGATGAACTGGTTCATTTCATTGTGGAAGGAGTTTTGATCATAATCTGGCTTCTTTGCTAATCTGGTTAATTGGGTTCTGTTGGATCTCAAAGCAATGTGTAAAGTATGAACTAAAGCACCGGTCAAATGACCGTTGAAGTCTGGAACGGATTTCAATTCAGAGTATAAGTCCATAGATTTTCTTAAAGATTCCCAGAAGAATAACTGACCAGAGGATTCACTGTTGTTGGAGGCGTCAGCCAAACATTCTTGGAAATTCACCAACTGGTTGTACCAAGGAGAAGATGGGTTTAGGTGGACGCCGTTTCTGTTTTGAGATTGGTTATTGTGGTTGTTGTTTCTTCTGTTACGTGGTTGTTGTTGTTGTTGCTGTTGCTTGGCAGCGTTGACTTGGTTATTCAAGTTGGCAACCTGCTTGATGGTGGAACTGAAACTCAAGTTATTATTGTTGTTTAAATCTTGAGATGGGTTTCTTTCAAGGGCGACAGAGTTGAATCTAATGGAATGGTTGAATGAATCTCTGGCCGTTCTAACAACTTGATTCGTAAGTCTGGCCTTTAAGACGTTTGTTTGTGTAAGTCTAAACATATTTAAGTATATGGGTATTCTATGATCTGTTGTTGATGAACGATGTAGCTGTGGAAAATGACAGTTATTGAATATGGATATTTGCCACCTTTAATATGATGTTTCTAGTCGTTTAATACAAATAAATGTACAGTTGGATATGAGGACAGAGGGCTATGTAAGTGAAAATGCTGGAAAAGTTTAGGGGTAGCGATGAGCAGGTTTATATGGGTGCAGGTGAAAGATTTGGCTTGTTGGGTGTTGAAAGGTGTCCATCAGGTTACTAATTTACGAGCTTGCGCTTTCTTTTATTGTGTGATTTTCACCACTTTCCAACACCCTGCAAAATTTGCCAGTCATTTCGCGGTGGGCTTCTCCAACATCTCCTAATGCCGCGAACAAGTTTGTTAATCGATCTGCGAGGGGAAAGGCCGGAACTTTGCACCCGGCAAAATTTGTCTCATTTCTACTCAGATCTCGTAGGCCGTCGTTTAGCACGCCCAAGTACGAAATTTCACAAACTCCTCCTGATGGCACAGAAAACAAAACACGATAAAAAGTCGTCGTGATCAGATGTTATAAACAGCAAGTGTAAGCCAGGGGCATGGCACTAGACATGGATATTGGATACTGGACGTTGCATGCTGTTTGAAAGACAGCTAACGCCGAACTGTCATACATCGTATCAGCTCATGAACTGCAGGACTGACACGTAAACTTTCAAGATCATGGTTTAATTTTCGTGTTTGATGGATCCTTGTTTCGAAGTATTAGAACGTGATTTATTTATTTAAAACTAACTACCTATGGTAAACTGAAACTGAATTGCAACTCATATATAGATTAAGTCCTTACGCTCTAGTCGGTACTTGGAGGTCTGCGTTTAGTAATGTTTATGTATCTACTGAGTGTTCTTGCGAACAAAAAAAATATGGAAAAAATAAAATGCCCGACGTGGGGCTCGAACCCACAGCCTTAAGATTGCGATCTCGTAAGAGTCTTACGCGCTACCGATTGCGCCAGCCAGGCTTTTGATGGCTACCAAATTCATCTTGTTTTCCAAATTGCGGAATTTGAGCCAAGCTCGAGCATCACGTGAGTTAGCCGGAATTCATTCATAGTATCTTTGATTTGTTGATTTTGGAGAATTTCCAGACGAGAAACAACAACAAACAAGCCATTGGATTCACTAAATCTTCATAAATTTCATCCCAATTCAAATAACTAAAAAAAAATGTCAAACTCACAATCTAGACAACCATTGTCTCACACACTGTGGTCGCCAATAGATACAGTCAAAGATGTTGCCGATTCGCTTGGTCTCTCTGATTTGAATGATGAGACTTCGCGTAACTTGGCTATGGATGTTGAATATCGTATCCATGAAATTCTTGAACAAGCTGTTAAGTTCATGCGTCATTCCAAAAGAAAAACATTGACAACCAATGACATCACCAAGGCTTTGAGAATCCTCAACGTTGAACCTTTGTATGGTTATGATGTATCCAGAGAGTTGAAGTTCAAAGAAGCCTTGATCAGTAATGGTCAAACATTATATTACATTGATGAAGAAGAAATGGATTTGGAGAAATTGATCAACCAACCACTACCTAAGGTTCCAAGGCAGTGTAACTTCACAGCTCATTGGCTGGCGATTGAAGGTGTCCAGCCGTTAATCCCGCAAAATCCATTGTTAAGTGACATAAAGCAAATCTTACCTGCCCAAAGAGGTGCCATCACCAATATCCTTACTTCAGAATCAAGCTATCATCAGGCCAACATTAACGGTACTGGCAATAGTGCTGAAGGCACCGATGCTACTGGCTCTTCTATTCAAACCAATGTTGATCCAGGTAACACGAACGCCAAAGATATTGAGATCAAGCCATTGGTCAAGCATGTCCTTTCAAAGGAATTACAAGTCTACTTCAACAAAGTCATACAAGCTTTATCCTCTCCTTCTGAAGATGATATGATGAAGAATGCTGCTTTAAGTTCTATCAGATCCGATCCAGGTTTACACCAATTGATTCCTTACTTCATTCAATTCATCTCTGAACAAATCACACATAACTTAAACAACTTGGAAATCTTAATCACGATGCTGGAGTTGATCTTCGCCATCTTAGATAACGCCAATATCTTCCTTGACCCATATATTCACTCCCTTATTCCATCCATCTTGACATTGTTGATCGCTAAGAGAATCGGTGAATCCCATGTCGCAAAGAAGGGCTCTGAAGATGTCAACCCAACCAACGATGCTCAAAATCATTTCGCTGTTAGAGACTACGCTGCTACTTTATTAGATCATGTTTGTCAGAAATTCTCAAAGAGCTACACCACTTTGAAACCACGTATCACACGTACCTTATTGAAGGCATTCCTTGACTCTAACAAACCAGTTGGTACCATCTATGGTGCATTGACAGGTTTACGTATCATGGGTAGTGAAGTGATAAGGTTTACTTTACTGGGTAACTTGAAGGATTGGTCCAAGGTTTACTTATCCAATCCGAACTTGAACCAAGGTGACAAAGAGAGACTGATTAACACTATCATGGCTAATTTGCTGAAGTTGACTGATGATTTAAACAAAATTGAAGATGGTGACGTTGAAATGGAGGTTGAATTGAGTGAAGAGAATATCAATAAATTAAAGGAAAGAATCGGTGATGTCTTAGCTGAGGTTGTTACCAATGACAAGAAAGGGAAGCTTATTTACGATGCTATTTTCTTTGGTGAGTTAAAATGATTGGTTTTTACAAAATTATCTGATGACAATATATGGCTATGATATTGGAAACTTGGCTGATGAGTCTTCTCAGGAATGTAATAGTGGGTCTTTTTTGGTAGATTAGATAGTTACAACGTTTGCAGTTCAAAATTTGCACTTGATAATTCTTACGCCTCGATGCTTCGGAACATTACATATTTGTTATATATTACATGTAGAGATTCTGCATACGAGAAATTGAGTTGGGTTTCACTTTTGGTGCTATTGTGACTTGAATGGCTTATCATCCGGGGATAGCATCCTTTCCAGTATCTGTTCTCAAATACTTGCTCCAGTCTTCCTGGGAAGCTTTAAATAGCAGCTGTGATAAGTTTAATCGTACACTAATCTCTTACCTTCACTAGCCTTCTGTTCTCCCAACTCTTTTAGATGCTGTTGATTAGACTTGGCTCTCTCCTTCTGTAAATCTTTACTCAACTTCCCGCCATTCTTCTTTGCATTGGCTCTCTCTTCCGCAGCTTTCATAGCTGCTTCTCTAGGATTGAGATTGTTTGATGATGGGTTTGGGTTCCCTTCTGATAGTGTATGACCTTTACCTGTGACTTTAGGCGGCTTGTTGGTTTTTGATTGGGCTTTCTTGATGGCCGCTGTTGGCTGGCTGGAAACTTGGGAAGAAGCAATTTTGGTGCCTAGTTTTTGTGGGACATGCTCTGGTTCTTTGGATAAACAGCTTCCCATCTTGATATTTGGATAAACGAGTGTCTGGCTCGCTGTTTGAACAGATCCTTGAAGCAGTTTGATAGCTTGTTATTATTAGCCCACGGTTGTTTTGATAAGTTGTGGAACGATTTGATCAACTTCTGTGGGAATTTTGGAGGCGGGGCTTGGCAGATCTGGTTCCAATCACCTGAATCTCCTTTAGGTCTGATGGTGGTATAAGGTAAAAGTTCAGTTCCGGTTTATCTTGATTTCCGAGGTCCATCGAAACTCCTGATTAGCGAGCGACCTTCACAATCCAAGCTTGCCGCTAAACCTAAAGATGGTTTACTTATTTTATATTGATCCACATTGCCTAAAACATTAGATCTGATGTTCAATTTTATTAATTCTTAATTACAGTCACATACAAGCTCTATTAATCTTAATCTTTTGATATCATTGGCAAGACTGGATGTTCAGCTAAAAGCCAGCAAGTTGATCTTTAGATGACGAAGTTACAAATTTCAAAAATCCACTTGCGCATTTGGCTACCAATTGATGGCAAACTAAATTGGTTGTCCACCAGCATTGAGTCCCCATCACATACGACACAATCCATTCAATGTCATGAGTAACATCAAACGTGATAGTTCATCCCCGAGTCCAGTCCCAAAAAGGAAAAAACCGTCATCAAGTAACAACAAGACTGGTTCCAATGTTAGCTCAAAGGAATCGTGGCCTGCTTGGTTGAAAGAGTTAAACACCATCCATTTCCGTTTGAACACTTATTTCACGTTCCTTTCATCACGTAAACATGTCCTTCCAAAGTTTGACACACTAAAGCAGCCAGTTGAGAAGTCCATCAAGAGAGAACTTACACACTTAGATGTTGCCAAATTGGTTGTATTGTTGCCTGATGATTTGGTTTTCAAGTACATCAACGAAGAACAGATACAAGTGGAGAAGAAACAATTTGACTTCAGAAAAGGTGGGCATGTTCAAAAAGATTTGGATATGTTTAAATTGAAAGATATGGAGCTAAGTGAGCAAATCCTAGTTTTTGAGTTTATTGATGGTGATTTAACCAAGTCCAAGGCTAACGGTGGCGGGATGGAGATGCCTACTTACAAGCCAGAATCCATGAAAAAGCTGATAGATAAGAGAAATTTTAAATTTTCCACTGCAGCCAATGAATTTCTTCAACGCTGTCAAGATGAAGGTGTTGACCCAGAAGATGAATTGTTCAAATTGGCAACACCAAGAATACCCAAAACCAAAGATTTTGTTGATCCAATTGAGCAAATGAAGAATAGAAAACCATTAGATCCTAATGAAGAAAGACCACCGATCCCAGATGTTATAGATCGTATCAAGACTACTGTTTACAAGAATCAAATTGAGGGTCAATTTATCCTTCCAGAAAGACAAGCTAGATATGAAGATCTTGATTTTGAATTGACACCAAATCTTCGTTCAGCCTTGAACATTCCAGGTTTCTACACACATCAAGCTGAGGCCTTGAATTCAATACATAAAGGTGAAAACGTTATTATTACAACATCAACATCTTCTGGTAAGTCACTGATTTATCAAATACCAGTGCTGCAGAACCTTGACTCTGATGAAACAAATACAGCCATGTACATCTTCCCAACCAAGGCCTTAGCTCAGGATCAAAAGCGTTCCTTCCATCAAATCATGCATAAGATGTCACTCCAATCGCTAGTTGAGACTTATGATGGTGATACGAGTCAAGATGATCGTCGCAATATCAGACATAATGCTAGAGTGATATTCACCAATCCAGATACTTTGCATGCTTCCATCTTACCAAACCATCAATCTTGGAAGCATTTCCTCATGAAGTTGAGATACGTCGTTATTGATGAATTACACATCTACAAGGGTCTTTTTGGTTCCCATGTTGCGTTAATCATGCGAAGATTAAGAAGAGTTTGCTCATTCCTTGGTAACGATTCTCTTCAATTTATTTCCTGTTCTGCTACTTTAGGTGATCCTATTAATCATATGAAGCTGGTCTTCGGTGTTGAACAAATAGCGCATATCAGCGAAGATGGTTCACCTTCTGGTGAAAAGCACTTGGTTGTTTGGAATCCACCTTATGTCAATGCTAGGGACATCTCAGCAGGTAGAATGAGCTTCATCAGCGAGAGTGCTAGGATTTTAGTTGAATTAGTGATGAACAATGTTAGAACGATTGCTTTCTGTAACGTTAGAAGGGTTTGTGAATTGCTTATGAAGGAAGTTAGAAACAGATTTATTGAAATCGGACAACCAGATCTCGTTTCCCAAGTCATGTCATATCGTGGTGGTTATTCGGCTTCAGATCGTCGTGAAATTGAAAGAGAAATGTTCCATGGTAATTTACAAGCTGTAATTTCAACCAATGCCTTAGAATTGGGTATTGACATCGGTGGTTTAGATACAGTCGTTATGTGTGGCTTTCCTTTATCCCTTGCCAATTTCCACCAGCAGAGTGGTAGAGCAGGTAGACGTAACAAAGATTCATTAACTGTCGTCGTTGGTGCTGACTCGCCTGTTGATCAACATTATATGAAACATCCAGATTTATTGATCAAGAAAGAATTTCAAGAATTGGTTTTGGATTTTGAGAATGTTTTAATCTTGGAAGGCCACTTGCAATGTGCAGCATTTGAACTGCCGATCGTTCCTGATATTGATGAGTTTTACTTTCCTAATTTATCCAAAGTGCTAGAGAAGCTAGAAAGAGATACAGACGGTTATCATACGGTCAACAAATACCTACCTTGGCCTTCTGCACATGTTTCAATCAGAGGTATCGAAGAGGACCAATATGCTGTCGTTGATATCACCAACGATAGAAACATCGTTATTGAAGAAATCGAGGCCTCGAGAACAAGTTTCACTCTATACGATGGTGGCATTTTCATCCATCAAGGTTATCCATACTTAGTTAGAGAGTTCAATGCTGAAGATCGATATGCAAAAGTTGAAAGAGTTGATGTTGACTGGATCACATCACAAAGAGACTTCACCGATGTTGATCCCACAGAGATTGAGATCGTCAGATCATTGTCTGGAAGTGATACGCCAGTCTACTTCGGTAAGATCTTAACAACCATCACCGTGTTTGGTTTCTTCAAGATTGACAAGAATAAGAAAATCTTAGATGCCGTGGAGGTCCATAATCCACCTGTGTTAATTGACTCCAAAGGTTTCTGGATTGATATCCCAACGAAAGCACTAAACATCATATCAGAGAAGAATCTTAACGCAGCTGGTGGTATCCATGCTGCCCAACATGCCATCATGGGCATGTTACCTCTGATTATCGTCAGTGGTGCTGATGACATCCAAACCGAATGCAAAGCACCAGAAAAGGAATTCGCTGAAAGACAATCGACAAGAAAAAGACCAGCTAGATTAATCTTCCATGATGCCAAAGGTGGTAAATACGGCTCCGGTTTATCCATTAAAGCTTTCGAACACGTTCATTCATTATTAAACGAATCAATCAAGCGAATTGAGGAGTGCCCTTGTGATTGGGGTTGTCCAGATTGTGTCGCAGCTTCATTCTGTAGAGAAAGCAGCTTGGTTCTTTCAAAGCCAGCAGCATTGGTTATCCTTCACTGCATCTTAGGCTCGCCTGATGAAGAATATGATAAGATCAAGAATGGTCCAGAGGGGAACCTTCCTGAAATTAGAATTGAAACTATCGTTCCTGTTGGTCTTCATGTGAAATTCTCCAACGATGTCAAGATTTTGGATATTACAGAAGTTGATGGCGGTGAAGAATTCAAAGTACCTAAATCTGAGCACTCTGGTAAAACCATTCCTGTCGATAAATGACTCCGAGCATGATTCGAATCTTGATATACGCCCATACTGCAAAATAGTGAAAGTATTGTTTAACTGTAACATCGAAAATATTCTTCTTATATGAACACGAATAAAATGAGACTTTTGCTAGGATATAAATATTGTTTAGAATCTATGTTATTAGCAATCATCCCGCTAAATCAAATAGATGGAATGTAAGTCAACTAAATTGAAGGTGAATATCGTTTGTGATTTTTAATGGGATGGAAATGTAAACGAAAGATCATAATTCACAAAATCTTTCAACGAACAGGTGACTGAGTACATTTATAACCCTTATGACAAGGCTCAATGGTAAAGGGGATCTTTTGTTTTCTTTAAAGCGGTCAAAAATGGAAGCATTGGTTTTAGTTTTATTTTAGGTTTTTATTATTGGCAGTTATCAACACAATTTTGTTACTTGGATATCTCAATAAAACCGTTACATATATTAAAACCGTTAACGAATATCGTAAAACGCAAAGACTTCATCATCCTGTGCTCCAAGATTAGATTCTTGTCTCTCGTTAAATCTCCAAAACTACTTCTTCCTGTCAGATATGCATGGAGTTGTGCCATTTGATGTAAAACTGTAACGAAGTTTGTGCCATCTTCACTGTAGTCGGATGGTACAGTAACCTGCGGGAACGTGGCGGACGGGGAGGTCCGAATTAGGGTTTTCCTGAGAATGAGTTCCGAGGTTTTTCATCGTGTAGGAACCAATTGGGCAATAGAGCTTCATTAAGGAGTGAGCTTGTAAAGGCATCCTAGCAAGGGTTAACCAACAGAGAGAAATAGACTATTTCAAATGAATGAGATCCAAAAAGCTATCAAAAGTCCTCTCACTTATTTTTGTAGCTCCAGATACTTCACGTGACTTTTGGGGTTTTTTTTCGACGGAATGATCCGCCTCTGCCATTTTCTCGCGGCTTCGTCCAAAATCACGTTACAATTTAATTTCTAGGTGGTTCCATTTGACAGAAATCTCACAACACCGTTGCATAGTATTACACGACCTCGACTTCAGTACGAGATTCAGGTGGTTCAGTTGATGATTAAGATGATTCAGTGGATATAACCGCTGTCAAGGATGATGGTGTATAAATAGTTGTTTATTGCCAGTCTTCCACAACAAGTTCAGTCGACATAATCCCCTTCCACTTTCATCATCAATATCAACAACTGATATAAACAAACAACAACTACGACCACAACCATACACAAGCTATATATTCACAATGTTCTCCTCCGCCATCCTACGTGCTGCCTTTTCTGTCTCTTCCCAAGCTGCCAAACAATCTGCTTCTCAAGCCGTCAGAGTTACTGTTAATCCAAACACCCTTATCCAATACGGAAAGTTATACCTCTCTAGAATTCCAACAATAGCTCAATGGGGTACTTTATTAGGCACCATGCTATTCTGGCCTCACGGTGCTGCTGTCTTGGCCAAAGCTATAGGAGGTGACAGCAGGGTTTAGATTCCTGCTAGAGAAGCTGGATAGACTCCAGTTGGGGTTATGATGGAGTTAGGTCTTTGCATTTAATGATATTTATTTATGAATTTGGTTAACATTCAATATATGTTGCTACTTTGATGAACTGATACTGACTTCCTGTATTGATTGAAACTTAAAGAAAAAGGTATGTATTAGGAAGAACAAAATCTGATTTCAGATTCTTTCGATTTAACTAAGAAATCAATATGGCTAAATTTCCTTCTTCACCCAGTTCTCAAATCATCTAATTACTACCTGCGATAAAAGTCATCCCTTGGCCTAAAGAATTTCTTCATGGTATATTAATTGCAGATCTGTAATATAGAACCATAACCAGCGCTATCATCATTAGAGGAATCAGTCCAGGTATCACTATCGGTAATAGCTGTGAAGCTTCTCTTCGCGCCTTTATCTGGATCAGCGCTCCAACAGTTCGCCGCAAAAGTTTAGAAATCTGCCATATGGTAAAATGGCTTCTCGAGCTAACTTGACAGTATGAGCCATGGCTTAAGGAACCAGTATACTAGTACATTTTGACTTCATTTAGGAAGCACAAATCCGATCATATGAATGGAACTTAGAGTTCAGCACCAACAAAACCACAAAATCAGTTCAAACTTCAAACAGTTATTACCGTATTAGGAATTTATTCCTTAATTCCAAAATAGGAAGGTAATTTTTGCACGCTAGAATGGCTGAAAAATATGATTTGACAGATTGTAAGTTCATACATATGCCATATAGTTAGCTAAGAAAATTATAACTCACCATTAACAATGCCATCAAACAGATTTCTTAAGAAGATTAAAAGCACAGCTAAGCCACTCATACTAGATGGCTCATTAGGAACGCTTCTCCCACAAGAGTCTCAATCACATCCCTTATGGTCAACCTATTCTGTGATCAACGAACCTGTAGTGATCTCTTCAATCCATCAAAGATACCTTGACAATGGAGCTCAGATTATTCAAACTTCTACATACCAAACTAGCGAAAATACATTAAAGAAGTACTACCCTGAGCTGCAATTCAAGGATGTTATCAAGAAGAGTATTGATCTCGCGGCTGATGCCGTGAAAAGACACCCAGGTGAACGGAGATTCATTGCTGGTAGCGTTGGGCCGTATGGTGCATCGCTAGCTAATGGTGCAGAGTACACTGGTGATTATCCTGGTATGAATGAAGAGGTCCTTGAAAAGTTTCATAAAGTCAGATTAGAGACGCTTTGTGAAGACGAGAGAGTTGATTTAATTGCAATTGAGACAATCCCTAATTTGATGGAGCTACGTGCTTTGATACGGTTAATGGAGGGCAGTAATAAGCCCTATTATGTTAGTTTGAGTGTTAATGGCGAGACATTGGCTGATGGATCAACTACCGAACAAATTGAAAAAGTGATAAATGAAGCTGACGATGGTTTAGTTGCCGTTGGGGTGAACTGCTTAGGTTTGAAGGACTCCATTTCATGGTTGGAGAAATTAGATAGAACTGGAAGAAGTTTAGTCGTTTATCCAAACTCAGGTGAGATGTGGGATAAGAATAAAGATGATTATGTTGTGAATGAAGATGAGATGAACTGGGATGATTATTTGAAGACCGTTCTTGCGAAATTCAAAGATACGTTGAAAATTATTGGTGGTTGCTGCAGAACTGATGAGACTACGATTAAGATGATTTATGATAGGGTAGCAAAGGAAATTAATTAGTTGCCACATACATATTATAATGTCAATAGTCATACAGAAAGAGAAACATCTAAAATAATATGAAGTTCGAATTCGTCTGCCATTTTCAACGGGTAACAAATTACTCTGTAGGGTTGTAACCAGAAAACAATCACAGAGCAGGCGTATATTGCGCTTATCGCCATCAGCCTCTACTAAAACAACAATTCCCACTATCAATTAAGAATCATTCATTGGCAATCAATCCACCAGTTCTACACAGGTTGTTCTACAATAGATACAGAATGAGCACACAGATATATCCAGGACTTCCCCAATCGCAAATCAAATCAGCAGAAGAAACCCAACTACACCTCACCCAACAATGGCTCCTTGAAACTATCTTACTTCCAGAAGTCCAGAAAATCCACGAAGAACTAGGTGACTGTCTTACTCGTATAACGGAAACTAAGCCCATTGGTATGGCTCTCACATCGAAACAAACCGAAGGTTTGAGAGGGTTCATGGAGAGGAAATCAGCGGATATTGTGAACTTTGACGTTACTTTGGATTGTAAAGCCATAGGGAGGAAGATCCGGATAAAATCTAATGGTAGTTTTGAATTAGAGCAGATAAATAGCTTGATTGGAATTTTGACGGACGCAGTGAGTGACGCCTTTGTGTTGAAGCAGGACTTAGAAGAATATGGGACGAACATGGATCTTAGTAAGGTGCTGTTCAACTTTACCAAGTTTAAGTCTTTAATTGAACAAGCACTAAGATTACTTCAGGACCCACCAAGAAACTTATTATTCCCATTGAATCAAGATCAAGTTGATTTAAATAAACTGTGCTTCACAGATTTGAAAAGAGCGCGATTGGATGATTTGTTAAGCATGGAGCTATTCATCCAGAATTCAGACATCTGCATGAACTTCGTCTACTTTGAGAAGATCAAAGATCAACCCTGGTGTGAGTTTGATCCAGAGACTGGGATGTCATACATTGATAAGATAAGAAACGAGGTCAGGGACAATAAGATGACTATTGCTCAAATCCAGGAAGGTGATAGAAGATCCTTAGGGCATTTACTTGGGATCCAGAAGTTTACACATATGGATTACTTCCAGAAGGGTCTCACTTATAAGAAAAATGCTGTTATTAAGTTGGAGGAAGTTGGAAGTATTGGTCAAGATGCTAATATCTTGACTGTTGACGCTAAGTTAAGGGCGCTATTGGGTATCGTAGAGAAGATCTGTCATAACTTATACGTTATTGAGGATACTTGTTCTTCAAAATAATAAAATCAAACAATTGATCTACTTAACGAAAAGAAAGAAATAAATATTTATTATTAACTGCGGTACTCAAATAGCTTCAAAAAGTATCATTCGTAGTATTAGTATCGTTAACAAAACCTCCACTTCCTCTTAGATTCATCCTCGTTCTACTCAAAGCAAAATTAGAAAGCAACATTTTGATTCTATTCTTCTCCATTCTCAACTCTCTTAATCTCTCTAAATCTGAATCATGACTACTCCCTCTATCACTTGGATCCTTCTGTCTATTGATTGATCTCTTAGATTGTAATTTCTTAATACCTGCAATACGTTCATCATTCCTTTTGACCTTTGATAACAACGTACTTCGTTGTCTTTCCAGTCTTGATATCTTGACTTTGATTCTATCCATAAGCTTACCGACCTTGGGTTGAATTTCAGCACTGATGTTTTCTTTCGCATTAATAACGTCATATTCAGGGACAATGGTGAAGACTTGACGGCGCGTAAGAAGTTTCTGTAAGGATGTGAAGTCTGACGTGAGCGTGTCTAATGCCTCTGTGGAGGAACTCAGGAGAGAAACGGATGTTGAAAGGGAATTTGTACAGTTTCTGAGAGTTTGGCTGGTTTGACTAAGAGACATCTGGATAGTTGTAGGTATGGCGGATTGGTAAATATCTGTTGTGGAAGCTGAACTGGTGGATGGTTTGTTTGTTGTTGATGTTGCACGCTATTAACTTTCTTTGTTTACAAGTCGGAATTCGTGATTTCAAAACACCCACATTTTGAATTCCGGTCAACAGCGGCCACCGACACCGCTAAGATCCTGTTGTCAAAGAATAGATAAGGCGATGATTAAATGCACTTGACTACAATAAATGTACTCAATGGAGTAGTGTTCAAAAAATATCTTGTTGTCAAAACCTAGTGTACATTAAATCAATTAATCAAAAAGCTTAAGTATGTAATACTCAAACGATAACACTTTCTAGCTGATCAACATTCTCAAACTGTTCCATCATTTCCATCCTTTTCAACACTTCTCTCTTCGAACTTTCCTGAACGACACCCGCAAGGATAAATTCATCTAATATCTGATAAATCTTCTCAAAGTTAAAGATAATATCCAACTCGCACACATTCTTAAACCATTTATCGATGATCTCCACGAACCTGTGGATAATTTCTAGGGCCTCCAACTCATTGACATCGTTCTCAACACCACAGATGAAGAAAAGGGAAGCGTAGCGACGATAGATGATCTTGTAGTCTTTGTATTCTGAGATATTGCACATCTTGGTTCGACGAGAGAGAACCAAGGCGGTGAGCTCCTTGATGGTTTTCGTCTTGACTGGTTGTGGGATTGGGTCGTACCATTTGGCTAGACGGACTTTTCCCTGCTTTGATAGAAGTAACAGGAATTTAATAGACATCGTGGAGAATGGGATTATGTGGGAATTGTGTAGTGGTCGATTATGTCTGTTTGAATAGTGTTAATTTGTTGTCAGGTTCAAAGCTGTCTGAGCTTCTGAATTGATTTGTTTGTGTTTGCGCAGCTGTGGAAAACCACAGAACGTGTTCGCGAGTATCTGGAGAACGAGAACAAATCAACTTCACTACCTAATAAAGTGAAAAAGGGAAGTTCATAGTTTCTTCTTTTGGTTGATTGTTTATTTCAATTAAAAACTGTAAATATTTTGCTATCATCATAAGAGAGTACATTGGATGGCTACTCAGGGGCTCTACTAAATTACAAAAGTTATAAACAGGTCAACAGAACTACATAAAGAACCCTGTCAGTAAGTCATTAATAAAAGCATAACAATTCAAACTAATACACAAACCATAGAACAACGAAGCCAAAAAAAGCAATAATTCCCATATTTAGCACTAGCGATAGAAATCCGGTCTTGTCACATTCAACCCATACTCACTCAAAGCAGAACTCAAATCCTCCGTCGTCAATACGACCTTCTTAGAGTTATTACCTGAGTTACTCGACGTGACGATAGGTTGGCCATTAGCACCAGCAATCAAAGCCTTAGCTCTAGCTTGTGGGTTGGAAGAGTTATAAACCGTAGATTGTGATCTAATACGAGAGTATTCGTAGGCATCTGTAGCGATATCGCTGACAAATTTCTGTGTAGCTAATGCTAATATTCTCTTAATACGGACATCGTCACAAGCTAAACCGTTCTTTGTAAGGTAATAATCAGTAATGGCGTCAGGAATTATAGGGTAGTAATCTTCCATCATCTCAAGGATCTCATGGATGGTTTTATCCTTCTTGGTGAATTCCGGTAACTCTGGCATTATTATCCCAGGGACGGTTTTGTTATTAGTTTCACCTTCACCTTCATCAGAGTCAGCTTCATCTTCTTTCAGAGTGGAGGAGCCGGCTTTATCAGATGTACCAGGGGCTGACGATGGTGGTGGGTTTGGAATGGAATCAACATCATCGTTGAAGAGTTCATCATCAACATCAACATCAACGTCCATCTGGTCAGCGTTGTCTTGAGAGGAAGGGGCAGCTGGGATCGTACTTTGATCGTGAGATAAAGAGGTAGGTGGTTGTGGGAGGTCTGACATTTTGAGGGTTGGTGGTGTCGCTGAATCCAATGAAAAGGAGATGCTCATATTCGTTCTCGCTTTGATCATAGTTATCTTTGTTTTCATTTAGAGATCCGCCACTGTTAAACGCGCACGCGCAAAGGTTTCGCGAATTCGCCCGCTGCTAAAGACATGGCCTAAGCGACTTATAGAGAATAGGGATAAGCTGAAGTAAGGTTTGGTAACCGGAGATATGGCATCTCTTCAATGGTATGGGCAACTTACAGCTGCACTTTGAATTGGCTTTGCGCAGTATGCTAAACCATTATATATAATCATGCTAAAAGACAGGTGATGTCACAAGCTAAGGGTTACTAGTTAAATTCTTTCAAAGCTTGTATTGTCATTAGTGTCTATATAATACACCAGCCTTGTGATCATTCAATATTGGCCCATTCAGGCACATCAGTCTCAAAGCACCACACATTGCCTTCTTTCGTGCCTATACTCTGTATCACTGTATCTGCATCGAATTTGATAACATACTTGAACGCGTGTAGGCATAACACCAATTCACTTAAAACAGGGTCTTTGAATTGAGCTTCCCCGCAAACTTCACACTTCCCGCCCGTTAATAAGTCATTAATATTCTTCTTTGATTCTCTTTCTAGTAATTCAAACTGCAATCTTCTTTCTATCTCCTCTTCATCTGTTGTTTTCAAAGAAGACTTCATTAGAGAAGAGCGGAACTCAGAGCAATCAACACCATACAATGGGTCATTAACAATCGGATATCCCAACCCCCACAGATGCACCCTAATCTGATGTGTTCTACCTGTTTTTGGTTCACACCAAACTATACTCTCATCGGTGACAGGGTCATACTTCCATAGCTTGAAAACTGTGACGGCAGGTTTGGCATCCTTAATACCATTCACGAAACCTTTCTTAACGTCTATTGTTGAGATGGGTTTAGAGTGCTCATATGGTTCTGTGAATGGGAATTTACCTTTTACTCTTGCCAAATATGTCTTCTGCACTGTGTGAGACTCCGAGTTCATTTGGATCTTGGACTGGATTAAATTGGCAGTCTTCGTGTCTTTTGCGAGTATCACTGTCCCTGAGGTAAGCTTATCAAGACGATGACAAGGGTGCACGCCCTTCAAACCAGCTTGTTCCTTAAGGATTTCGGTAAGAGTGTTGTTGAAATATCTTGCCGTCGGATGAATGGGTATACTGGATGGTTTATTCACCACTAACAACTTATCGTCTTCATACACGATAGGAATGCTATCAAATGCTAAGACTGAAGGTTCATGCTTATGAGTGGTCATTGTCAATTTATCCTTATTCTGTAGCTTCAGGTCCATCAATACGCTCCCTTTTAAAATCACATCCTCTCTTCCGATAACTACATGATCATTCATGATCTCTGAGTGATAAAATGCCCTATCTCTGGTTTTGAATTCTGATGTTAACACTTCTAAAATCGTGCGGTCAAACCACCGACCTTTGACAAAAGTGGTGGCGGTGTGATGATACGGCTTGATCTTGCGCAGACCATTGTGAATGTAGTGCTCAACAGCTGCTGTCATGAGCAGGATGGATGTGGATGTTTAACGTATCCTAAGATATTGATGATGAGCTTAGCTTGCCGTTGGAGCTGGTGTCTCGCGTCTGTTTGAAATATTTCTTGTCTGCCATTTAGCAACGTGTAACTATTGATCCATATTTTAGTAAGCAATTACATAAGAATACTGACCAATAGGAGACAAACAACGAAGCTCCAAACACCCTTTAAAGGGTTTGGTATATAGACCGTTTGGATGATGCAGTGATTATTTTGCTTTATAGTTGACCGGTATTTGTTTCTCTTTGCTGTATTATGTGCTTGTATTTCCAACGGAAACCCCCAGGGACCTTGGGAATGGAATTTTCGCTAGCAGCCCGAAGTCCGCAGCATGCAGATTGTCATGATCATCAAAACTTACCGCCAGCCACCATATAAAACGAAGGCAACAACCACTTTCCATTCCGACCAACAACCACTTCTTTAATTGCTATCCAACTAAACTCACAATGGGTATCAAGAAATTCTTCAGCAAGAAGGCCCCGTCAGAGGAGGAAGTCGAAGCCTCATTCGAAGAGAAATTAACGAACAAGAACATCCCAACGAGACACAACCGTACAGGGAATGTGAAGAACAAACACGATTTATTCAAAGCTTACGGTAATTACGCCAAGGATAGAACCAAGGATAAAGTCTTTGCTCCACAGGGTTATGAATCTTACTCGAACCAGTACCAGGGCTCTCAGGGTGATGGTGACGGTAAAGGTACCGAGGAAGATTTGCATTCTTACAGCACTTCATCTGTTGGCGGTGATTCTTCCAATCCTTACGCTAACACCAAAAACACTTCTTCATCTTCCAATCCTTATGCCAGCCAATCTTCATCAATCTCTAATTCTTACGGGAATCCTTACGGTGGAGCTAGCAGTAACCCATTCGATCAATCACACTCTGCTTCTGCTTATAAAGAACGACAATCAGCGACTCCATCCAATCCATACGTCCAGAGCACACCATCTTCATCAAATCCATATGATAACAACTCATATGGTCAAGCTCCACCATCAAACCCATATTCCCAAACCCAATCATCAGCTTCTGCCTCCATTTCCCGTCAAACATTGAACTCCTACTCCAAAAAGGGTGTCGATGGCTCTCCAATCACATCAGACCCATACGCCAGTACTGCCAATAAAACCGCTGTTGAAGACGACGATTTAAACAACGTCCCAGATCAAGAATCAACTTATGCTCAACAACAACAGCAGTTACAAAGAAGTAACACCAAACAAACAGCATACACTTACAATGACTACGACTTGAACGCTGATCTAATCCAGGAACAACAGGCTGTAGAATTAACAGAAGAACAGCGTGCTCAATTGGAAGAAGATGAAGAAGTCGAAGGTATCAAAACCGATATCAGGTTCCTTAAAGGTGAGTCTGTTGCTTCTACCCGTAACACTTTACGTATGGCTCGTGAAGCTGAAGAGTCTGGTAAGAACACTATGGGTATGTTAGGTCACCAATCGGAATCCTTATATCAAACGGAGAAGCTGCTAAGCTTGACTGAAACGCAGGAACGTATCTCTAAAGAGAAGATTGCTGAGATTGCGCATTACAGAAGACACATCTTGAAACCAGCCATGAAGAACCCATTCACCAAGGGTAGAAGATTAAGAGAAAGAGAGGAAAGGATCAAGAATGATTATCTTGCTGACAGATTAGAAGCAGAAGAGCAAAGACTCTCGGTCACTGAATCAGAAAAAAGAATCAAGAGCGCTTTGCTTAACAACGAAAAGCCGGTCCAGCCAACAACATCAGACAGATATCGTCGTGATAAGATTCTTTCTCAAGCTAGTCGTTATCAATTCGAAGGTGATGAGGAAGATGAAGCTATGGAATTGGAAATCGGTGAAAACTTGCAGGAGATCGATAAGATTGCTGGTAGATTGAAGAAGTTGGCTATGGATCAAGGCCAGGAAATTAATGCCCAGAATCAAAGATTAACCGGTATTGAAGATAGAACACAGAAATTGGATGTCAGATTGCGTGTTGATACTGATAGACTGGCTAGAACCAAATAATATGTCAAGATTGTTAATAATAGAAACATATCTATATTCAGTTTTTTTTTTTGCCCTTGACGACAACTGTAATGATATATACATATATATATATAAATATATTGAGGTAACCTTACCTTGATTATTATACAAAACAAAACCCAAACCGAAGAAAATCTTATAAACAAAACAAACCCAATAATAACCCAAACAAAAAGAAAAAACTCTTATTTAATATAATCAACTGATCACCACCAGTACGCTATCAAGATGATCATAGAATAATCATGTAACTTAATTCAGCAAACTCCTCAAACTACCAGCACTGACGCATTCAGCATTCTCCACTTTAGAACCACTAACAGCCATAACGGTAGAAGTGGCTTTGCCATTACCGTCACCATTACAGTTGACATTGACATTGACATTGACGCCACCACTCTTTAGCACAGAATTAACAGCGAAGCCATTTACATTTCCATTTCCATTTCCATTTCCATTACCATTACCATTAACTACTTGTGAAAGAGAATGATTCTGTTGTTGAGTGTAATTATTGTGAGGATAAGTGTGATCGATGCCTTCTCTGATAACACCAAGCTTCGTAGATTCAGATTGCAAGGGAGAAGAAGACAAAGCCGAAGAAGGTAGCTGGAATTTGTTATTGAAGAAAGAAGCAGCAGTGGTCGATTGGTATGGTTGTATAGATGGTGAGATGCTTGTTGATAGGTTGCCATTTTGGAAGTTTGTGCTTAATGGGAATTGGAAATCATCACGGATGATTTGACTGCCTTGATTTGCTGCTGATTGTGGCTTTGGATAAAGCTCTGGGGAGATCAATGGTGATGGTAAGGCAGATAAAGATGGTGTTGTTTTTGTTGAATTGGAACGGGATGAGTGTTCTGTGTGTATTGTTGGGTAGTTGTTGGTGCTGATGGAACTCGAGCGGAAGTTGAACTGTGATGTTAATGGTGGCATTATTGATGATGATGACGATTTCTTTCTGCTCATCATTGAAGCGGTAGGCTGTTTAAGAGGAGAGAGCATGGTGGAACTTGAGTGAGATGGAGCTAATGGATGGAGGTATTCTAATTGCTGGAGGTGTTGATGGTTTTGGTAATGTCCGTTTACAGGATTTAAAGAAGGCGACGGTAACCCTTCGAATAATTTGGCAAAGTTGTAGTCATTATCCAGGTTACGATAATCTTCAGCACTGATCTCAAATCTAGCGAAAGAGAGATGGGAGTCATCCATCTGCTCTGGAGAATCCTCCTTTACGATTTGGTTGAGTGCTTCGTTCTGTAGTAGGATCACATTGTGAAGGTATTGGATGTAATCAACAGTAGATTGGAGAATCGTCAGTTTGTAAAGCCCTTCACCATTGTTGACAGAGTCGGCTTGGGAACTGATCAGGTTGTTTCTGATGGCTGGGACAAGATATTTTAAAGCCTCAAACTCTCTGTTCATCTTGATTCTTCTTTTCTTTTCAATGATGGAATGGGCGGTCTTGTGCTCCTTCTTTCTCTTCTCTAACTCCATTGGTGTGATGTTTGATAGAGAAGATGATGAACGGCGTCTTCTCTTGAGTTTGGTCTCAGCAGTATTGGTCTGGTCCACACCGTAGACATCACCACCATTGGAGCTGCTGGAAGACTGCATTTGAATGATCGTAGGCTTGATCTCTGGAGGTTGAGGAAAGTTGAGTCTCATTGTGATGATGAACAGAGCTAGGTCCGAATGAAAAGGTAAGCAAGACAAGAAAGCCAAATTTCTAATGACAATGGAACTGAGGCAGCGATGGTCTTGGAAAGGAGGCAGCTATATATAAAAATATGACAATATTAAGGTCTCGTGAATAAATTACAGAAAACGTTGACACGCACGCGCCCAGTGGTTGGAACACTCGACTCCAGAGGCTGCTGCAGTACATACACACTTAATATATGATTCTCCAATACAAAATTCAGCAGCCTGCTTGATCGTTTCTGCTGGGGCCAAGCTGCTGTTATTCCTGAATAGCAAAACGTGCGCACTTCATAATAAGTGAGCATCTATCACCCACGTGCCTCTATTTAAATTCACTTTCAGCCGTGCATCGCACGCAGATTATGAATTGTGATTGCGCGCCTGCAGCATTCTGTACGTTGTCGGGCAAAGTTCATGTCAAACATAAGCTTCGTTCGCGAAACCGGCCAGCGTAGCGAATATCACAAGAGAAGTTTCCCAATTCGGTGATTTCTTTGGTTTGGGCAGCATGCATTAGAATAAACCTGCCTGCCAGTTCTCTTATAAAATTGCTTAGAGCTGAGCTTCGGCTATCTATCTGTAAAGAATAATTGGCAAGCCCCGGTAATAACCAACTCAACCAATAAGAAATTGATTAATTTATCAAAATCTATAAAAAAAGATGATATGGTCGGCACAACTAAATGCTTTTCTTTTCCATTCAGGACATGAGTTTATTTGTGTCCTCTCTCTTAACTTCAAAATCAGAAGTTTTATGTTTTTCATCAAAAGCTTCTATGGCCAAGTTGGTAAGGCGCCACACTAGTAATGTGGCGATCATCAGTTCGACTCTAATTGGAAGCATTTGTTTTATCTTTTTTTTTGGTTTGATGCCTTATCAAAACATATTGGTAAGAGCACGTACTTCAGCTGATAAATTCAAAAAGAAGTGAACTATTAATATTACAACAAAATCACTATTATTAAAACACAATTAAATATTTAAAGAAATGAAAAAACCAAAAATAATTCTAATCAGCCCCAATGCAATAAATTCTAACGAGTTCTGTAAATAATCTTTCTAACACCTTCACCTTTAACGTCAATGACACCTTCCTTCTGTAGCGTCGTCAAAGCATCACTCAAATCCTTACTCTCAATTCTAATCTGACTCTGTGCGTTGAAATCGTTCATCAAAGTAGGGAAAGTCATACTAACTGGGACGTTTTCTTCAATGAATTTCTTGACAGAGTTCACAAAATCATCATTCATCTTACGGTCTTGGGCAGAGTGACCTGTTTGAACTAAATCCATATCGATCTTACCGGTGATTGGATCAGTGGCGTAATCTTTGATAGCGGATCTCATCAATCTGACAGCTTCACGAACATCATCTAATTCGACCTTTGGGGACAATCTCATTTTGGCATGAGCTTCAGCTAAACGGATCATAGATTCCAATTGACGAGTGGTGGCGGTGATACGACGGTTATCAGCCTTGGAGTCATCGCCCAACTTTCTCATCTCGACGTAGGATTTGACTAACTCGTCTTTGGCGTCTTCAGTCAATTTTGGTTTGATATGTTGCTTGGCGTATGAAATGTACATCGTGAGGAATTCCACAGGTAAAATCTCAGTGGCACTGACGTTATCCGGTGTATCGGAACCATACATCTTTAGCATATGTTGACCTAAATGAGCATCAGCTTTATCATCGACCTTATCCAAGATCAAGTAAACCAAGTCAAATCTGGAAAGCAATGGAGGTGGTAAATCGATGTTTTTAGTGACAGGCAAGTTAACGTCATAACGGGAGTTAATAGGGTTAGCAGAAGCCAAAATTGAAGTCCTAGCGTTCAGAGTGGTAATAATACCAGCTTTAGCAATGGAAATGGTCTGTTGTTCCATCGCCTCATGGAGAACGGATCTAGTCATATCGCTCATCTTGTCAAACTCATCAATACAACAAATACCACCATCGGATAAAACCAAAGCACCAGATTCCAAAACTAATTGCCTCGTTTCGACGTCTCTTGTCACATAGGCGGTCAAACCAACAGCGGAGGAACCCTTACCAGAAGTGTAAATACCCCTTGGGGCGATCTTATGGACGTATTGTAATAACTGTGATTTGGAAGTAGATGGGTCACCACATAATAAGACGTTAATGTCACCTCTGTATCTCCCACCCTTCTGTAAAGTCTTGGATGTACCACCAAATAGCTGTAACAAGATCCCCTTCTTAACATCATCTAACTCAAAGATGGAAGGAGCAACAGAACGAGATAGCAAGTCGTATAAATCGTCTCTCTCGGAAGTTCTCTTAATCTTGGAGATTTCATCTTCGGTGATATGACGAACTTCTTCAACTTCCTGGTTTCTTTGCATTTCGACTTCTTCGTTGGTTTCAACTTCAAGGTTCAATCTCTTGGAGTCGGTTTTCTTCACATGAACCACATCCAAGTAAGTCTTGAATAGAGCCTTCTGCACTCTTTGGACGGAGTTAACTCTAACAGGGGTGGATCTATAAAGACCTGTGACTTCCACTTTATCACCGGGTCTAACACAATCGACTAATTCATCATGCAATGATAAAGAAACAGAATGTGGTGTTTGTCCATCAGGAACCATATCTGGAGTCTCTTGGAACTTCACAATCTGTCTATCACTAAAGGTACATCTGTTATGGATCAAAACCATAGTGTTCTTCTGGGAACATTGCTCACGTGGACACTGTGTTGGTTCCTGGATAATACCTCTATCAATCTCTACAGTCACATGGTGCTCACACACTGAACATTTGAAGAAAGCTGCACGCATGTCTGGAAGGATATTGGTGACTCTTAAAACGATACCTTTGATACCGACCAATTTGTCGATGTCGTCAATATCCAACTCTCTCATATCTTTCTGTAAGGCAACGTTGTATGGACGCACTTTGAAAAAAGAAGTGTCGATGGCATTAATAATATCACGGGAGTATTGTTCGTCTTCTGCTATTTGCAAGATACAGTCCTTGACAGTTTGATCCATAATGGGGATCACTTCAGCTGGATATTTCTGTAGTTGTCTGTATAATTCTTGGGAGGCATTGAAAGCCATTAAGTTCTTGGAATCTAAGTTCAAGTTTGTGATACCGGTCTCAATCATCTGCTTCATCTCTTCAACATAGTGATAATCGTCATCGTCCAAGCCTTCTAATTCTGAGTCCAATCTTCGTCTGTACTTCATCTTGAACTGCATCAAGAATGTTCTAAAGCTATTCTTACACTGCTGAATAGACACGTCGGTACCCCAAATAACAGCCTGGGCATCACCAGAAGCAGAACCTGCAGCTGCAATACCGCCTTGATTTCCATCGGTGTTGATATCAGAGGAAGGAATACCGCTGTTTTGACCACCACCAACTGGGGCAGCACCACCTGAGGAAGGATCAAACAGTCTTCTCTGTTGCACTAAATCTGAAGTATGGATATCACCACGGGCATTGCGCATACCGCCACGTCTTCTAGCTTGATCGGACCTCAACTCTGAGCCCAAATCAGAGCCTCTTGGGGCATCAGAGTCTATTTGGGAGGAAGAGTAAGGTAATGGAGAAGACCCAGCTGGACCGCCACGGCCAGAGTGCAATTGTGAAGACACATCAGAGCCAAGGTGGAATAAAGGTGAAGAAGCAGTGATGTTAGCTTCCGTGTTCGTACCACGGGATTGAGATGGGGAGTGGAATTGATAGGAATGGCTAGCGGTAGGCGTACCAAACACTGGCGAAGATGGCACAGCAGGCAAGGGTGTACCCACTGAGGAATGATTTTGAGAGGATGTTGGGTTGCTTTGGTTTGGACTCTCTCCTTCAGCAGCTTCTGAGGAGAGTTGATGGTTTAATGGGGAGCTCATGTCCTTCTTGTTCTTGCTATATATATTTAATTGTCAAATAAATTAAAGGAGTCAGTCAGTCACTTAGCTACTGTTATTTATTTTACGTTTTGTTGAAGATTTCGTGGGTTTTCCAAAGAATTTCGCACGAACAACGCGCGCACGCGTGCCCGTTTTCAAATTTGCAAGCGAACGCGTGCAATTAAGTTTCCTAATTGGGTAGTAATATAGATTGGGGCCAAACCGCGAACATGTTCTATGTCCTTAGAGATGTAATTGATTCTGTATTTTTTGTTCATTAGTACTCATTCAACTCCCACTCAAACTCTTTATCCCCACTTCATCAACAATCCACTTCTTCTCCGTAGGTTTCGTGCCTATTCTCTTAGCCAAACTCTTCAGCGTCGTCTCAATCGTCGCTTTAGTGTAATTAGGCAAGAACCCCTTCAAGATTTCCACCATAGTTGGTATGGTGTAGCTTGAACCTTCGACTTTCTCTTTAAAGGTCTGTAAATCAGCAGCATTTGTAATTAGTGTTTTGGCTTTCTTGGATTTTGGTTCGACAGAGACAGGGTCGATGTTTGTAGTTATCGTATTATTGATGTTTAATTGTGATGGCGTTTGGAATTGCGTGGAATAAACCGACTCTGGAGCACCATTACCATTGCACTCTTTCAAAGGCGTGGCGTTGTTATCATTACTTGTCATCGAGCCCTTAGACACCGTAACAACACTCCAGTAATCACACAACCCATCCACAGGAAATTTGACATTCTCTTTCAAAATCTCCAATTTAACATCAGTGTTAATCCCATTGACATCCCATTCGATGATCGGCGTCAAGGGCCCCATAGCACCACCACCGCGTTTCAATTTATTATTATTAGTAACTTCCTCATTATCAGGATCCAAGAAATCGTTCAAATCCTCATCATCTTCATCATCTAATTCTTCTTCATCTTCGTCTCCCAAATCTTCACCTTCTTCATCGTCTTCTCCCTCGAGGTCCCAGTTGTAATATTCGGAGTTTGCTGTCAATTGGAATGGCGATGTAGCTATGTGCCTTGGGACCGGAAGTGTATATGTGGCGTTGTAGGTCTTGATCGTCTCGTAGAAACGGAGAAATTTCAAGTAGATTGTGGTATTAGAAGTATCAGTGGTTGATTCGTAAAGTTGTGTTGACGGGGTTGGTGGTATGGTAGGAAATTTCGGTTTCTGTGATTCAAAAAAGGATTGTAAGGATTCTGAAGATTGACATTGGAGCTGGGAATCAAATGATGCTTTGGATTGGGTGAGTTCTTGTTCTGTAAAAACGCCGTTGTTTAAAATCGTGCGATCTTTAACATAAAACTTATTCAACTTCTCATACTCCGACAGGTCTTTCTTTTCTACCTGAGGAACAGGTGTCGTGGATTTGATTGTAGTCTTAGGTTTGAAGAAATTGGATATCATAGATTTTTGTTTCTTCTTCTGCTCCTCCTTTTTCTTCTTCTCTTCTTCTAATTTCTTGGCTTCCTCCTCCTTCCGCTTGGCTTCTTTCTCGGCTTCTTTGCGTAACTTTTCCTCTAACCTTTTAGCCTCCCTTTCTTCCTTTTCCTTCCTTTGACACTCCTTCTTAGCTTCTAATTCGCTACGCTGTGCTTCCTTCTCTGCTTCCTTCTCCTTCTTTATCCTTTCCTTTTCTTCCTCTCTTTTCCGTTTCTCTTCTTCCTTGGCTAGTCTCTTTTCCTCCTTCAGACGTCTTTCTTCCTCTTTGGCTCTCTCTTTTTCTAAACGTTCCTGTTCACGCTTAACTTCACGTGCTTTCTTTTCTTCTTCTTTGGCTAATTGTTTCGCTGTTGATGTGCGGGATTTTGATGGTGTGGTCTTAGAAGTTTCATTTGTGGTTTCATCACTACTTTTGGATGTATCTGTTTCTTTCATTGGTGACGATTGGATCGTAATGGACGTGTCTTGTTCCGGAGCAGGCGTACACCTTTGTTTAACATCTTGATCGTCGTCTTGATCAAAATCGACAATCTCAATAGGTTCAGTTGATGACATCTTTCACTTCTGACAATAATTATGTCGTTGATGGGTTTAATCGTGATCCAGTGACGTAGATCTATGTTTATTTTTTGGTGTTTGAATTTTCATCACGAACATCAATCACCAATACACCGACCAAATATCGCTGCGACGCGTTTCTGACTAAGCACCCATAATTTCCTGTTTTGGATATCTTTGTTTTCCTTCCTGAAACAGAAGGATAGTATCTTACTCAAACAGGTAATCTTATCTTCCTGAAATGACAGAGAAGTCAACTTACAGGGTAACTGACAGCGGACTTGTGAGCGCAGAAAACATCCGTTTTCGGTGTTCTCTTTTATCGCAAGAGGTTCAGTGCTGCCAAAAGAGCCTAGCTAGAAATCACTGGATTCGCGCGCGCTGCGTTTCGTTATCTCGAGTCTGGCGGCAAACGTCGAACAAAGCTTTGATTTTATCAACCAACTAATTCAGCAGCTCATATTCTTCCTTCATTACGCGTCTTACCTTGCCACAGATCTCTTCAATACCTCACTCTCTGCCAGTTCATCACTTGTTATCATATCCTTTGCATTTAGTTAAGCATTGCTAACTAAATCATCAGACCGTTATCACTTTGCAAGGGATCAATCATCATCATCAACCTTTTCTCCTTCCCATCATTTATCACACATACTGCAAAACATAACATCAACTTATATTCATATAAGTCTTCCAACTTCTAGGATCTCTTACCATTGCATCCAAGAATCCAAAATATCGGTCTTGTTCATTTAGCTCATATTGGCATTGAACTAAGCTTCTCATTTCTACCTTTATACCGCACCATCATTAGCGCTAAGATACAATGTCCACCGCAACGCAAAGAACACCTTTACTTCAGCGATCAACGCCCAATGATCCATCTCAGCTTCATTCCCGTAATGCCTTCGAATCCATCCCTGCAACCACGGCCACAAGCACACCCAGTTCAGAGAAACCATCAAAGGATGAATCTACACCTGCAAAACTAGGAACATTTAATGGCGTCTTTATCCCGACCGCTCTTAATGTGCTTTCGATTTTAATGTTCCTTCGTTTTGGTTTCATCATTGGTCAGCTAGGTATATTAGGTTCACTTCTTATCCTTATTATGTCATACCTTATAAACACCCTAACAGTGCTCTCCATCAGTGCAATTGCAACCAACGGTACAGTTAGAGGTGGTGGCGCCTATTATATGATATCCCGGTCCTTAGGTCCTGAATTTGGTGGGTCTATTGGGTTAATTTTTTACATTGGTCAAGTCTTGAACTCCGGGTTAAACGTTGTGGGTTTTATTGAACCATTGTTGAATAACTTTGGCAACAATGGTGGTGAGTTCAGAGAATGGCTTCCTCGTGGTCAATGGTTTGAATTTTGGTACTCTACTGCTTTATTGGCTGCATGCATTTGTGTCTCTTTAGTTGGGTCTGGGTTGGTTTCGAGATGTGGGAGTTTATTATTCGTGTTGCTTTTGTTAGCTACAGTTTCTATTCCTATCTCTGTTATCTTTGTTCAGCCTTTTATCTTCAAAGAATACAACTTATTATACACTGGCCCAGCGTGGGACACTGTGAAAGGGAATTTTCTACCTGAATTCACACAAGGTGCCGCTGGTTCATTGTTAACGACAAAGGAGAACTTCAATGACTTGTTCGGTATCTTCTTTCCTGCTACCGCTGGTATCTTCGCAGGTGCATCCATGTCTGGTGATTTAAAGAAACCGTCAAAGTCCATTCCTCAAGGTACAATTTGGGGTTTAGTTTTAACTTTCACCTGTTATGCCTTCGTCATCATCGCATTGGGTTCTTCTGTCCCAAGGGAACTGCTAAGGAAGGATATCACCATTATCCAAGATGTGAACTTATCCGCTGGTTTGATCTTTGTCGGTGAAATGGCTACGTCGTTATTCTCAATCATTGTTGGTATCGTAGGAGCTGCTAACGTTTTACAAGCCATTGCTAAGGATTCCATCTTTTCATTCTTGAAACCATTCGAAGAAGTCACGAAGAGCTCTAACAACCCAATCAAAGCTATCTTACTTACATGGTTGTTGACACAATTGTGTCTCTTCGCCAATATTAACCAGATCGCAACATTTATCACTATGGCTTTCCTTATGACTTTCATTGTTACGAACTTGGCCTGTTTCCTTTTGAAGATCGCGTCTGCTCCAAATTTCAGACCTAGTTTCAGGTACTTTACTTGGTACACTGCTTTTTTTGGATTAATCTCGTGTGTCGTCGCTATGTTCATCGTTGATGGTGTCAGTGCTGCATTGGTCGTGATATTCCTTATTATGCTGTTCTTGTTGATCCATTACTTCTCTCCACCAAAACCGTGGGGTGATGTTTCCCAGTCCTTGATCTATCATCAAGTGCGAAAGTACCTATTGAGATTGAAGCAAGATAACGTCAAGTACTGGAGACCTCAGATATTGTTATTGGTCGATAATGCTCGATCCTCCTGGAACTTGATTCAATTCTGCAATAACCTGAAGAAAGGTGGTCTGTATATCCTCGGTCACGTCATCGTCAGTGAATCCTTCCAGGACAACTTTGACGAGTTCAAAACCCAAACGAATGCCTGGATTAAACTCCGTGATTTAATCAAAGTGAAAGCTTTTGTTCAAATTGGTTTAGGTCCATCATTGCCATGGGGTGTCAGAAACGTCATCTTAGGTTCAGGCTTAGGTGGTATGAAGCCAAATATCGTCGTAATGGGGTTCTTGAACCGTGAGAAACACATCACCGAAGATCGCTTAGGCAAACGTCACTCAAAGAAATCCTTGAAATCTTCCGTGATCAACATGGAGAGACTTCCAACTGATGCTTGCCGCAACGAATCCAAAATGACACTACAAAACTGGGTCAACATCATTGAAGATTTGGTGTTAATGAGAACGAACGTCGCTGTCGCTAAGAACTTTGAGCACCTCAGCATCCCGCTCAATCAGACACATTCATTGCCGTATGAACAAAGGCCATACATTGATTTATACCCGATTCAAATGTCGGCTGCTATCGTTGATAAGAATGGTGATAAATCTGCCATGACAACGAATTTTGATACTTATACTTTGATTCTACAGTTGGGTGCTATTCTAACAACTGTTCCGAACTGGAAACGTACTCATAGGTTGAGAATAGTGCTATTTGTTGAAGATGAAGACGATATTGCCAATGAAAGGGAAAGAATTCAGTCTTTGATTGAGATCCTACGTATTCAAGCTGTTATATTGGTGGTTTGTTTGAAAGACTTCAAAACTTACAATACGATCATTAACGGTTCGATGGAAGATTTCCACCATGTGGACTCTGTATTGAAGGACGATGAATTTTGGATCCAATTGAAGGAAGTCACAGCCAATCAAACCCGTCTGTCTGTTCCTACGATTACCGTGAATGGCCATAGAAAGTCTTTCGGTGGTGTCACTGGGAATATTGGTGAGTTATTAGGTCATGATGGTGTGAATGTTCCAGGTACAAGTGCCTCAAAGAAGTACGGGTTGGGTAAGTTACAAAGAATGGGTGTCTCATTGACGATGACTACGAACAAGTTCAACAGAGAGTTCTTGGATACAACTGATTCCGATGATGAAGATTTACTAAGTTACAACGGTGATATCTCCGACTTAGAATCAATTTCTCCAAAAGATAATGATATGAAGAAACCACATGATGACTTAGTCAACCGTTTCAAACCAAAGGAACCATTGAATCAATTTAACGAACACTACCGTCCAAAAGTCCAACAGAAACCATCCGACGCCTCTTATTTATGGACTAATCAGGAACTCAACCGTACATCCTCCACATTGAACATCAAATCATTAAAAAAGAAACCAGTCCCTAACTTCTCCAGTGAAAAAATCCCAAGATCCAAGGTCATTGATGACGCCACTGGTGATGAACCATCAATCATGCTTGTCCCAGATGAAGAGGATGGGTTAGATGATGGCATTTTCTTAAGTAGTAGATTTAACAGCAGAAAGAAAGCCAGTGGCAGTGTTAAGCTATTGAAGAAGCATGATTTCTTTTACCAACAAGAACCAAAGTCTGTTTCATTCACGCCTGCTCCACAGCAATCGTCTGGTTCAGAATCCATCGTACATCCATCGCCAACCTTAGAAACAAGCCCGATTGAAAAATCCAAACCACAAGATCAACGCACAAACCCCGACCCAGAAGATCCACCAGAAGAAGAACAAGACGACGACGAACTCTCACTCTGTGACCTCTCCTTCAACGATCTCCCAGCTAAAGCTCAACATTTAGTTCTTAATGATGTCATGCGAACCCTTTCCCATGACTCTGGTGTTATTTTCTCTACACTACCTGCTCCTATCATTGGCACACATTATTCAGAGGATGATTCAAAGGAATACGTTGAGAACTTGGAAGTTTGGTGTGAGGGTTTAGGCGCTGTCTTGTTGATTAATTCACAGAATATGACTGTTACCACTGCCTTGTGAGTCTAATTTTCCGTCATTTGTTTTTGCTGCTTTTCAAGGGTCCTTGGAGCAAGATAAACCCAAGTAAAGGCACTTAACTGAGTAGCTAGCTACTTATACAAGCAGATATGGTGGTTCGCGAAACTGATTTGGCGCAAGACTCTGCCAGACTTCTGCGGTTCTCTGGTAATGAAGTCGCTATAGATAGATACCTGTGGGGGCCGGGGTTCCATAATTTTCATATGTATAAATAAGGAAAGGAAACTCTTTTTTATTATGATCAAGTGTTGGTACAGCCTGATAAGTCGTCACTACTTTAAATGAAACAGAATTCCAACTGTCAGTTTGAAATAACTATGTGTGCTAATCTTTAAGGCTTTCAATTGTGAAATCCAATCACGATGGATCAGAGCTGACCTTTTCGAGCGATTTCATAGGATGGTAACCGTGGCGGTATCCGGATCAATTCTTCAGAACATCCGGACACCCGCTGATGAAAACTGCAATTCCATACCTTTCTTTGCCCGGGGCCTCCGGTCATGATCCCAAAAACCAGCCTTTTCTTTAGGCTCCTTAAAACCGGTCCGCGCACTTTGTATTATCGAATTCTCATCATACGAGTTCGCGCGCACTTTGGGGGGGTTTTCTAAAGTACGGAGCCTGAGATCTCCGAAGTTCGGATCCACTTTCACGTCCACGAGCAGGGATACTCAACCAAGCTGCTGGGTAAAGTCTCGGTGTCGAGAAAAATAGGCCAATGACAGCGTGCGGTATTGTAATCACTGGGAAATGGATTACATCACAAACAACACACTAATAGACCATTGGAGTTGGGTAAACTTCTCAAAATCATTATAATGAGTATTTGGAGATCTCATTGAACTTACGCAGCTTTTTTTCCTAATTAAAATCACCATAATTGGCTGTTTTACTACTGTTTGTAGTTGTTGTCCTGGCTGATCGCATTGGCTAAGAAACACCGAATGACCGCGTGCGCGTATCAAATCAGAAAAAATCTATACAGCGCATCATGCAGAAAGTAAATAAATATCAAAAGTCGTCCACTTTTTACGCTCAACAGGCAAGCGCAAACACAAACTTCATTACAGTCTTCATCCACTCAATCAATCACAATGTTGGCCGCCAGAAGACAACAACAAAGATTAGCTGCTCGTGGTTTCGCCACCATCTCTGAGCAATTAACCAGAGACTCTAAAGTCCACCAAAACTTGTTAGAAACCCACTCTTTCATCCAATACAAGAAACACTTAGAAAATGTTGAAATCGTCAAGCAAAGATTAGGTAGACCATTAACCTACGCTGAAAAGATCTTATACGGTCATTTAGATGATCCACATAACCAAGAAATCGAAAGAGGTGTCTCTTACTTGAAATTGAGACCAGATCGTGTTGCTTGTCAAGATGCTACCGCCCAAATGGCCATCTTACAATTCATGTCCGCTGGTTTACCACAAGTTGCCACCCCAACCACCGTCCACTGTGATCACTTAATTCAAGCTCAAGTTGGTGGTGCCAAGGATTTAGCCCGTGCTATTGACTTAAACAAGGAAGTCTACGACTTCTTAGCTACCGCTACCGCTAAGTACAACATTGGTTTCTGGAAGCCAGGTTCCGGTATCATTCACCAAATTGTCTTAGAAAACTACGCTTTCCCAGGTGCCTTAATCATTGGTACCGATTCCCACACTCCAAACGCTGGTGGTTTAGGTCAATTAGCTATTGGTGTTGGTGGTGCTGATGCCGTCGATGTCATGGCTGATTTACCATGGGAATTAAAGGCTCCAAAGATCTTAGGTGTTAAGTTAACTGGTAAGATGAACGGTTGGACTTCTCCAAAGGATATTATTTTGAAGTTAGCTGGTATCACTACTGTTAAGGGTGGTACTGGTAAGATTGTTGAATACTTCGGTGAAGGTGTCAACACTTTCTCTTGTACCGGTATGGGTACTATCTGTAACATGGGTGCTGAAATCGGTGCTACTACCTCTGTTTTCCCATACAACAAGCCAATGGCTGAATACTTGAACGCCACTGGTAGAAACCAAATTGCTCAATTCGCTGACTTATACAACAAGGACTTCTTAAAGGCCGATGAAGGTGCTGAATACGATGAAGTTATCGAAATTGACTTAAACACCTTAGAACCACACATCAACGGTCCATTCACCCCAGATTTAGCTACTCCATTATCCAAGATTAAGGAAGTCGCTGTTGCCAACGACTGGCCATTAGAAGTTAAGGTTGGTTTAATCGGTTCTTGTACTAACTCTTCTTACGAAGATATGTCCAGATCCGCTTCTATCATCAGAGATGCTGCTCAACACGGTGTTAAGTCCAAGGCTTTATTCACTGTTACCCCAGGTTCTGAACAAATTAGAGCTACCATTGCCAGAGATGGTCAATTACAAACCTTCGAAGAATTCGGTGGTGTTGTCTTAGCTAACGCCTGTGGTCCATGTATCGGTCAATGGGACAGAAAGGACATCAAGAAGGGTGACAAGAACACCATTGTCTCTTCTTACAACAGAAACTTCACTGCCAGAAACGATGGTAACCCACAAACTTACGCCTTCGTTGCTTCTCCAGAATTAACCACTGCTTTCGCTATTGCCGGTGACTTAAGATTCAACCCAATCACTGATAAATTAGTTGGTGCTGATGGTAAGGAATTCTTATTAGCTCCACCATCTGGTGACGGTTTACCAGTCAGAGGTTACGATGCTGGTGAAAACACTTACCAAGCTCCACCAGCTGACAGACAATCCGTTCAAGTCCAAATTGCTGAAACCTCTGACAGATTACAAAAATTAACTCCATTCAAGCCATGGGACGGTAAGGATGCTGAAAACTTACCAATCTTAATCAAGTCCAAGGGTAAGACCACTACCGATCACATCTCTATGGCCGGTCCTTGGTTAAAATACAGAGGTCACTTAGAAAACATCTCTAACAACTACATGATTGGTGCTATCAACGCTGAAAACGACCAAGCCAACAACATTAAGAACCGTTACACCGGTGAATGGAAGGGTGTTCCAGATACCGCCAGAGACTACAGAGACGCTGGTATCAAATGGGTTGTCATTGGTGGTGAAAACTTCGGTGAAGGTTCTTCCAGAGAACACGCTGCCTTAGAACCAAGATTCTTAGGTGGTTTCGCTATTATTACCAAGTCCTTCGCTCGTATCCACGAAACTAACTTAAAGAAACAAGGTTTATTACCATTGAACTTCGTTGAACCAGCTGCTTACGACAGAATCACCCCAGATGACACTGTTGACATTGTCGGTTTAACTGAATTAGCTCCAGGTAAGAACGTCACTTTAAGAATCCACACCAAGGATGGTGAAACCTGGGAAACTCCATTATCCCACACTTACAACTCTGAACAAATTGAATGGTTCAAATACGGTTCTGCCTTAAACAAGATGGCTGCTAAATAAATTTAGCCGCGAAGTCGGATGTTTTGTCTTCCCTATTTATTTTAATTCTATAGTTCTATTTTGAGTGATCAATGATATATATTTTATACATTATATGATAACATTTGTTTATCTTCGTGTACTTATTTAATATTCCAATACAACGATATTTACTGTTTTAACGCTTCTTTTGTAATTTGTACCGCACCAGATATTATGATGCACTGTTAAGGCCTGGTACGTCCAATAAACGGTCTGTTACCATGCCTGTTGGCTTGAAAAGTTATAAATATATGTTAGAAAATTATTGGAACTGTCCTACAGACTACCATATGAGTATATGGTGGGCTGATCGATGGGTATTAATAATGTACAACTAGTCGAGCGATCGCATAGATATATAGCACCGATGAAACAAATGATAAAACTCGACAAATGCAGGAAATCATGAGGGAAAGAGTCAAGGATAACCGCGTAGATTGTCTACACTTTCTTCTCGACAAACACTGCCTGCCCAAGAACTGTCCCAGATGGATTACATCGGCAAAGAGTCAAACAAATAATCATTAGATAACAACCAAAGCCATGATAATATTGTGAGCAATCTATGATATTTTATAGTAACGAAACAATATTATCAACGAATGGATAAGTAGTAAGAGATTAGAAACAAAGAGACTTCAATGGGCAATCAAAGCAACCGATGGTTAACTAGCGAATGAACAACCTTTAAATGACTAGAGCCGATCCATCCAGTGAAGGAAGACGACAAAGAAAACCCACCACCCAGATTTAGCATCAACGTGTGATATAGCCAAATTCGACAGATTATAGTGATAACTTCAGAAAAATTTTAGAAAACAAACTTTTTGTGGTGGTACTTTCATTGATACAGAAAGCAATGACGATGTATGAGTGACAATGACCATATATTTTTATAGTGAAGTCTTTTCCTCTTTCTTAAATGACTTATAAAGGACACAGTGACAAACATGACTGATCATGGAAAGTTGATCTCACCTGATAATCAGTTACATCTGAGAATAGAGAGGTCAATGCAACAAAACAGCAGTGTGAGAACGCCGTAGGGCAAATTTTGATGAGTCAATTAAGCAACAACATGAAACCTCACTTAACCCTGGGTAACTGTTTCAGATGGAGTCTTTTCACTAACCTGTTGAGTTTCTGGCTCTTCAACTTTACCAGCCACATCTCTTTGGTGGAATTTGAAGATCCATTTAGAATAGTCTTCCTTGAGTCTAACCTTAGTACCACGCAACTCCAACTGTGGTAAGGTGGCGATAGCATCGCAAAGCAACTGAAGGTTACCTTGGGTCAAAATCTGTACTCTTCTAAACTCCATAATCTTGGCGACAGGAAGGAAACCTAAACTGTTCATCTGTTTTCTCAAATGGGTATCCCTAACAAGATTGTCAATGGAGAAGTAGTAATTTAACTGGTTTGCAATGGTTGAAACTGGATCTTCCATGAATGGTTGGTAGACATGTGGCCCATCGTATGGCGCGCCGTTAAACTGCTGAGTACTCAAGAATGACTGTTGTTGTGGTTGGCCTTGGAATGGTGTGGTAATAAAGTTCTCCTTGACAGCTGCCTGTGAGCTGGATCTTGAGCGTGGCTGTGGTAGAATATGACCAACTGCTGGTTGACCGTAAGCGTAACCAATATTCTGTTGGTTCATTATTGGTAAGTAACCATAGTTCACATGTGGGTAAGCAAATGGAAGATCAGGACCATGGTTGAAGGTGGTACCAGAAATAGAGTGTCTATAGTTATTAGCATTGTTGAAATGCTTGCGGTTACCATTGGCGCTGTTACTGTTGCTATAGCGACGACTGTTGGTTGAGCCGCCACTGATAGATCTACTGTTACCATGGAAAGGTTCAGAGTTTCTATGTTTGGAATTCTTGTTGTTATTGATGATGAATTGTTGTGACTGTTGAAACTGAGGTGGTGGTAAGTATTGTTGTTGAACAAATTGACCCTTTGGAATGCCCTGTTGGAAGAACTGTTGTGGTTGTTGCGATAATAGCTGTGGAGCAAAGTGTTGTTGGATTTGATGATGTTGTGGTTGATTTGGATGAGACTTCAACTTTGGTCTAAGATCAGTAGTACTATCAGACGGAAGTGTATCATTGGCTTCAAGGTTCTTTGAAAGTGTGATATCACCGTCTTCAGTGGTTGCATGTGTCGTCTCAGATGCACCAGAGTCTATTGTGGCAGATGCAGATGCAGAAGCATCTGAAGCATTTGATTCAATACAAGTGGCCGAGGTAATTGCGATCTTTTCCAATTTGGAGTTATTGTCTGGGTTTCCTTGTTTTGATAAGGAGTTTCCCTGTCTCTTTTGGTCATTACCATAGTTGTTGTATTTTGAAGTACCATTTGATCTCTTTGTTGGTTCAGACCCTTCTCTGCCTCTAGGTTCCTTTGGTTCTTTACCATTCCCATCCTTGCTTTCTTTGTTCTTGTTCTGTTTAGACTTCTTGGACTTGGATTTGCTTTGTGATGGTTTGTTATTGAAACCATTGGAGGTAGCGCCATTGTCATTCAGTCTCTCACCAGTTACACCGTTCTTCTTGTTGGTACCAGTACTGGAAGATATCACAATAGTGGCATCATAAGGAACCCATTTCTCCCTATTGTTAGGGCCTTTCTTTAGCTCCTTAAGAGTGCTAACAGGTTGGGCGTGATTGTTAGATGTTTGTTTCTCTGAGACGGCTTCTTGTGCACTTGGCCATTGTTCTTCTTTGGCTTTCTTTTGAAATTTTGAAGTGCCATTGGTGGTCTTTACTTCATTTGATTTAGTATTTGCTGTTTTGTGGCTTGGATTATTGTTCTTTGTAGCAACTGGTTGAGCAGGGAATGTGGTGGCGGCGGCGGCGGCGGCAACAGGATTTGAAGGAGTTGATAGCAATGCACGTGTACCCCAGGCATTGACAACAGGAGCAGGAGCAGGCAAAAGCTTGGAGCTTGATGGAGGATTGATGTTGATGTTCGTAGAATTAATTTCAGAGGAAGACATGTTGGTTGGAGTTTGGGCTGAAGCAATGATGAAAAGAAGGGGGTGGATTGAGAGCTCTAACTAGAAAGGAATGATAGACGTGTGCCCTTTTCTTTTTTGATGATCTCAGATGAGAGTGCCGCTGAATACCAGATACACTGATTCAACTGTGAAAATGAATTGATAGTATGGGGTTATGAACAAACTAGGGCTCACTCGATAGTTCGTTGTGGTGTTGGTTTGTTTTTGTTTTGGCTTTGTTTTTCCTGGTTATTCTTGAAAAATCCAGCGAGATGTGTAAAAAGGTGGCAAAAATGAGAGCGGCTGCAGGTCAATCAATAGATTAGAAATGACGTATAAAGTGTCGTTCGTTATCTTGATGAGAACTCTTCAAGAAAAGGATGTTATTCAAGCAAATGTTTCCAATTAGCTGTTGAATGGCAATCGTAGTTAGAAGCTGATGTTAGTTCTAACTTTTCTCGAATTTGGACTGAAGGGGTGTGGAAATTTTGGTGGAAAGCTGAAAATCAGTGCAGATCGCCAGAAACTGCACAAACTAAAGGACAAGCGGAGTGAGTACAAGCTTTGAACGAAGGTTTCGCAAAATAGCCGGGAGAAAGAAATTGAAAGACATACATATATTATGATCAAACTAGATCCCTACTGCTATTTCTTAAAACAATGAATCGAATGCGGCCTCTTCGCATTTGCTTCCTCGTTATATGTATGGCCTTGCTGCTTCCTCAACATGTGCTCCTCCCTCCCTCGTTCTCAATTTACCCGCGCTGTGAAGGAGGGGCAAACGAACAAAGAGAAAAATTCGAATCCCAGCGGATACGCACGGCTGATCCTTCAATTTAACTCTCTGGGTTATTCCAGGAGATCACGTGACACACTTTGAAGGAAGATTTAAATCCAACTTGACTATGGGCTTCTCCACAAAACGAGCAACATAAGACGACCAACCCAGTTTTTGGCCCAGTATGGATATATGTTTTGAGGGTGATTGATAAATAATCAAAATAAGCAGACGAGCTACAGCGTTGATTTTCGAAGATTAGCTTAGAGAACTATCAATGCGACATTAATTGCTAAACAAAATACAATGCATATCTAGAATATTTAATAAATAGTGAATAATAATAACCATAACTTCATAATAATATAACAGTTAGAAACTGAGAATCTAATGTACAGTAAAAAATCGGAAAGAAACACATCTACCCGGCTATAACCGGTTATAACCAAATCACGCCGGCGATAAATCTAAATCAAACCCATGATACAGTTTAGACGTTGTTAACACCAACAACCTTGACGATTTCAGCGGCACCTTGTGGCCAGAACATAACAGTACCTAATAAAACACCCCATTGAGCGACAGTGGTAATTCTGGAGCCGTATAACTTAGTGTATTGAGATAAAGCAGAGGTTGGAACATTGACTCTAACAGTTTGTCTAGCTGATTGACGGGCAGCGTTGGAGGAGACAGATAAAGCAGATCTTAGGATAGCGGAGGAGAACATTTTTGAATATGAAGTTGTGATTAATGAGATGAACTATTGAATAGTGATAAGGAATACAAATGATTATTGATGGAATAGTGATGGAATTGGGAGGCAAATCATCTTGTATTTATATCTTTCAAATCGTTGCTATCACTCTTGGTTTAATACTTACAGAGTTGGGAGGGCTAATTTCAAATCAGTCCATTTGTTCGCATGTTGGCTTTGAGTAGCGTGATTTTTCAACCGCCTGTGCTGCCCATACCATGCGCGATTTCGTTTTATGAACGTCCTAACTTGAAGGATACATGTGGGAATTCGTTAGTTGAAACGGGAAAATCGTCAGAAAATCCGGCGAATATAGATGGCTTTTCCTCGTATTTGATTGGTTTACTTATGGTGTGTGTTGGAGAGTAGTGGGGGGTAAATTTATTATATACAAGGACGCAGCCAGTAAGACACGCGATTTAATCAGCAAACTCGCATGATAAATCTTTCGATTGCCAAAGATCACCAGATTTTTGAAACCGCATGATTCCGCGAACTTATGGGAAATCACCAGATTTTTGGAACGTCCGGAAAGTCCCGCTTTCAAATAACCTAATTCGGCAACTACCTTAATAGGAATGATCAGTGGCACAAAAATTGAAGCTTCTAGTGTTGTTATTTCGCTGCCATTTCTGTAAGGCAAAGATTCATCA
The DNA here is from genome assembly GCA_030462955.1 of Waltiozyma solani. NCBI lineage: Eukaryota > Fungi > Ascomycota > Saccharomycetes > Phaffomycetales > Wickerhamomycetaceae > Waltiozyma > Waltiozyma solani. The sequence goes on from JAKVQS010000005.1 coordinate 59,622, forward strand.
CCCACTCACTCACCCACCTTCAAAATATCAATTTAACCTGGGTCAAAGCTTCCAGAGCACTCTCAGATTTCAATCAAGAATGATATATATACCCAGACTAAGATCTTTCAATGTCTACATTATTATAACAGTCATAACAGTACTGCTGATTACAGTATTTTTCTCAACCCGGTTACCTTCAAGCAGCACAGGGTCCAGAACAGCTACAGCCCAATCGATCTCAAACTCTCTACACTGGAACGATTTACTCCTCAGTGACTTGAGCTATAATGAAAATAGAGTCCCGCTTCAATCAAAACTCCGAACTATACACAACCAAGAATTCAACCAAAAGTTTCAATCAACTTATTCAGACTTCTTCAAACTTCTACATCAGCTGACCCCAGAAATACCAAGAATAATATCCGAAAAAGGCGTGCCTTCGTGTGCTGACTGTGAATTTACAGAGCAAGAACTAAAAACTCATATCACAGAGGACCAAGCACCGGCTCTTGAAAAACTGAAAGAGATCCACACTAAAGTCTATCAGTACGTTAGCGAACGCTCTCTCAAGAAGCAATCCCAAAATCTTCACGAAGGGAAAGGTATATTATTCATCGGTGGTGATGGATTCACATTCCTATCGCTTCTTTCAATCCTATCACTACGCTCCTTCGGTTCAACATTAGCAATTCAATTAGTCCTTCCTTCGGAATCAGAATACGAACATCAACTTTGTACCGAAATCCTTCCATCTTTGAATGCTCAATGTGTCATTCTCACGGATGTATTTGGCTCGTTACTAGAGGACTTTAACATTGAAAGATATCAATACAAATCATTGGCATTGTTAGCATCATCGTTCAAGGAAGTGCTATTCCTGGATAGTGATAATATTCTTATTACGAGCCCAGACACCTGGTTTGATAAGGATCCATATAAAAGCCACGGTTTGGTGTTATGGCCAGATTACTGGAAACGTGGTACAAGCTCTTGGTTTTATGATGTTGCTGGGTTTGATATCGACATTATGAATAAGGTTCGTAGTGGGAGATGGCCTTTGAAGACACCAGTGAAAGTCGGACAAAGCGACAAGGTCGATTATCATGATTTGAAAGGGACTTTGCCTAATCCAACTACAGAATCTGGTGCAATCCTCATCAACAAAACTACTCATATCAAAACACTGCTTCTTTCGACGTTTTACAACGCTTTTGGTCCACAGGCATTCTATGAGTTGTTATCGCAAGGTCAATTCGGCCAAGGTGATAAGGAAACATACATCGCTGCTGCTGAGAGATCTGGTGAGTCTTTTTATCAAGTTAAGTCACAGCTTCAAAGATTTGGTGTCCCGTTACCAGACGGTCAAGCTGCCGACGACAAGATGTTTGGCGATTGGTTTGATAATGAAAAAGAGATTTGGATTAAGAGTACAGCGATGGGCCAACATGATCCTGTTTCTGATTATGAAGAATTCATGAACGTGGTGAAGCAAAATGAATGGAACTTTGAAAAGGAGTTCAATGAGGATAATGTTCCTATTGTGATGGTTCATGCTAATCATCCGAAGCTTGATCCTCTCTCCTTAACGAATGATGGTCAAGGTACTAATTCCAAGAACAGGCATTACCGTTTGTACCATGATATTTACAAGGAACTACCAAAAGATTACAAAGATCTGCCTTATGATTTTGAGTTGGTGCAATATCAGAGAATGAATTTATTACTTTGCCGTGGTCTTGGTTTTTCTTTCAAGTACTTCGACACCATTGCATTATCTGATGTTTGCAAGTACATAAAGGAGCATGTCGAGTTTTTGAAGTCAGATGCTTCGGTTATTTAAATATATCACTAGACCCTTGATTTAGATTTCTATTAAAGTTTTTCATCTATTAATTATCATGTATGGAGTGATTTTGACCTGAGTTGAAAAAAAAATTCAAAAAAGAAAATGCCCGACGTGGGGCTCGAACCCACAGCCTTAAGATTGCGATCTCATAAGAGTCTTACGCGCTACCGATTGCGCCAGCCAGGCAACTTGTTGACAGCAGAAATCTCTTTAGCTTTGGACTGTGACTGTTTCTTCCTAAAAAGGTAATTTTGCCTTGTGCCCTCCTTCCTTTTTTGGAAGGTAGTAGGCGTTGTTTAGTTTTTTTCGTGTTTCGAGCCTCGAACATCTCTAAAGGGCGTATCAACCTGCTTAGACCTTAGATCATGTTATTCATAGAATTCAGTTGAATAGTAGAATTAAATCAAAACGATATTCTATATTCCAAAGTTCACAAAAGTTCACCATCACTGACAGTCTATGCAACTGTCATGACATCCATCACAGTCAGACCCAAACATGGAACATCAACCAACCAGCCCACCTTTAAAATTACCCTTCTTCACCCCATCAGTTCATCATTAGCCGCCATGGCTCAGGTCATGAAGACGCCGAGTGGTGTCAGGTCCAGATACTTGAAGATACAAGACCCTGATTTCCGAGAGAAGATTAAACAAGATGAGCAGTGGTTAGTAGAAATGGATATTGTAGAAACTGAAGACGAGAAGATTAAAGCTAAGAAGGAGAAAGATGAAGCACCACATGCTAAGCCAAACGTTAACAAAGCTGCAAAGAAGAATATGAAGAGCTATGGGATTTTAGCTAGAGTCTCTGAAGATTACTGTTTTATTCTAAAATCTATCTCTAAACTGCCGCCATCTCCAATGCTAGAATCGTCTGAAACGGCAGGTAGCGATGGACAAATATCATACAGATCATTATCCACAGTTGATAAACCAACACTTGCCTCTAAGTGGAAGCAGGTAGCCTTAACCAAATGCAATGATTTCACACTATCCATGACTCCACCGAACCTTCTAAGCAACTCACCATTGAAAGAACATCAAACTCCGTATGAATACTTTGCTGACAAGTACTATGAAAACTTGTACCAATTATCAATCCCTTTGACTTACTTTGCCAAATCAAGTTTCACCAGACTATTTAATCTTTGTGATAGAGAAATTGTGAAGTACAATAATGTCTTGAAAAGATTTGTGCTTTCGGAAGAACAGCTTATGAAGAGACACGATCTTCAAAGAAATGGCGTTGTCAACCAAAGTTTAAACAAGTCTACTATTGAGTTGAGGTACCAAGGTGGATTCATAGAGAAGAACTTCAATCTATTGGATTTGAGTAAAAGAGTTACAAACCCTGCTATCATTGATATCTTGAGAGTGTTCGAAATGAAGGAACTACAGCTACAACTGTTGGTGATCTTAGAGATCATACATCTTGAGAAGCTGGATGATATGGATTTATTCAACGAAGAGTTGAAGAAGATGAAACTTAAATGTGGATCTGTCAAACCTAAGAAGAAAAGCGTGAAGCTGGGTAAGATGAAAAACTTCCAAAAGGTGTTGATCCCGATTCGAAAGCCAACAACGAAGAAAACATCGAAGGATTCCATCATTTCATCGCCTCCACCAACAACCATTGATTACAACTCCCTTCTTGAAGAAAACATTGAAAAGATCCTATACTTTGCCCATCATTTTAATTATAAGCCTGTTGGGATCAACGATTTGACAGGTGACACTAACACGTTCACCACGGACACCAAGGATAATTTGATCAAGTACGATAAATTCATCAACTCCATCGTCATTCCTTTCTTTGAAAAGAAGTGTCCCAATTCCGTTAAATTTATTATTCAAAAAGTACGAGGGAGAGCTCAACCTTCAGAAAGGATCAAAAGGCCAACCACAAAGAAAAGCAACGTTGATATGACTCCAACTGAAACTGTGATTGAAGAGAAAGAAGAGGACGAGGCTAAGGATGATCCAAAGTCTGATATTTCAGTCAAATCCACCAAATCCATTCCATTCCAAACTCAACCAAATGTCTTGACCACGAGGCCAAAACCTAAACCATCCTTAAAGAGAACCACCTTGAAAGACCACCTACGGGCCACACCTGGTTTACAAAGAACATCGAGTGATCTGTTAGCACGTCAAGTCTCTTTTATTTCATTGACCCATTCACAAAGACAAGTGGTTAACTTCCAATCATTACAGAAGAAGCAAGATCCAAAGTTAGTGAAGGCTAAATCCACAATTTCCATAGGGAAATCGATCGGTAAACCTCAATCCCAATCCCAAACTCAGACTCAGACCCAGACACAAACCCTATCGCAGAAATCAGTCACTCAGGTTGAAGCTACACCAATGAAGAAACACAAATCTATGGTTGATCTTGATAAATCAGTTTTATTGGCCCCACCTCCATCATTCAATAGATCTATGACCTCGTTGATGCAACAATCCAGTGCTACGAATCCTCGAATTCAATATGAAGAAGAGGTAACAGTTGATTCATCACCATTACAAACGATTACCTCTTCTCCAATATCCAGTTTTAGAGCCCCACCACACTCTCAATCCCAACATTCATCATTCCAACCTACATCCGATATCGTCATATCGTCTCCAATTAAAAACCCATTTGCTGAGATTGATGAATCCCCATTGAACCTGAAAAGAAGACTTGACTTTACATCCACCAGCAGCCCAACAAACGAAATCATCACGTCCTCCCCAATGAAGGAGCACGTCACATCAAGCGTAGATAACACCCCGATGAAGAAGATAAGAAAACTACAGGTACAAACGCAAAAATATACCTCTCCTTCATCGTTCGACACCAACGATAAATCGAAAGAAGTAGAAGCAGAAACCCCGAACTCTTCACAGGGTCAACGTTCTATAAACCATCACTTTGTTATGTCTTCAAATGTGTTTGATCTGGGCGATGATACAAATGAAAGTACTCCAGCTGGTAATGGCGGTGGTAAGACTAGTGAACTTGGCAGCCCTATTATGAGGCTGAAGACAAGAGCTGGCAGAAAGGCGGCTGATCAGATGAAGAAAGTTGATGGTAAATAATTAATTAATTAATTAATTAATACAAACTCTATAAATTTAGATCTTCTCAAAGGCAAAAGTCAAGTAGAAATTAGCGGTAGCATCAGATTCGTCACCTTCGACACCGACCCCATTATCCTTACGTCTTCTCATACCTTCGATGATCTTAGGATTCAACCTACTGTACCATTGAGGAATATTCTCCTTGAAGAACTCATTGAACACCTTCTTCTCAATCAAACGCAAGCCGAAATCTTCGCATAACCCACGGAAGGCATCGAAGGGAACAACGTATTCTGGAACATTATCAATGGCGTCTTGCAAGTAGTAATTGTAGACATTTCCGTAATGGGAAACAAAGACACCATCCTTAGGAGGTGACTCGAGGAAAGTGACATTGTAAAGCGAATTACCAAAAGACTTTTCACCTTCCGGTAATCTCTTCAATTTATAACTGATGAAATCAGAATTGGGTATCGTACCGATGAATTTCCCACCGACACGAAGTGACTTAGCGACATTCTCAATCATGCATTTGGCTTTCTGTTCAGTCTCAAACCCATAATGGAGACAGAACTGCATAGAAACGACATCAAAAGACTGGTCCAAGATACCAGGAAAATTCTTGAAAACAGCAGGCAGAGGCAATCCAAACCCATCCCCAGTGACGAAGGTAACTTCGAAAGTAGGTCTATTAGAGCGATATCTCTTAACAGCTTCCTTGATCGAAGCATCACTGATATCAACACCAACGTATTCCTTGATGTTGGCCATCTGCCACTTATTAATATCACCACCTTTCCCACAACCCAAATCCAAAGCACGATCACCAGGATTGGTGTACTTGCCGATCAGCATGTACTTTATAGCGTTATTGAAATGTTTTAGCTTGATGATTGGGGACTTATTACGGTCGCTCTTACGAGATTCATATGTTCTTTGATTGTAATGAGCACGAACAGTCTTATCCAAGTTAGCGTTCTTTCGAGCAATCTCAGCCTCGATGGAATCTTCTTCATAATGACGGGATGAGCTGCTCTGAAAGGGACGTGGTGGTTGAGATTGTGGAATGTAGACGTCTCTTTTACGCGATGGGTGCATTGGTCCGCCTTCCTTTCTTGATCTTTTGGCTTCATAGTAACCTTTCTTGATTTCTGCATGTGTGTTTGGAGTAGTGTTTCTTGCGTACGGATTCACGTTGTTATTGGAGTCTCTGAAACGGGAGGAGTAAGGAGTAGCAGATCTGGATGGTGTAGATTCCAATGGCCTTTTCTTGGGGTTTTCAGCGGTACTTGATGTAGAGGAATCGGTGGTTGTGGCTGACGCCGATGTTGTTGTGGAGGTTTGTTCTGGTTGGGTTTCTAGTTCTTTTGGTTCTTCAAAAGTAGGAAGGGGAGCATTTTCTTCTTCTGGTGGCATAATAATGATAATATTTGGTGTTGGTGTGTGTTTAAAGCTAATCACCCCCGTTGTTTAGTTATTTGATGATTCATTCATCAGGTTATTTAGGGTTCAATTTTTCTTTGAGAGTGGGTTGTAAAATGACCGTGTTTTGATGACAGATTCTCGGCACATGGGCTCGTTTCCTCGAAACAGTTCAAGCACAAGATCAGATTCTGGGGCTTATGAAAGCGAAACTTTACCTCTCCAGATCAACCGACCACTTTCCTGGTACACACTACTTTCCATCTTTGACGGTAATTCTAGAGCAGATTGCCTTCTATTGGACACTTTTCGTTAGTTTCCAGGAATCATTGTTTTTTGATTTGTAAAAATGAGTAAATTGTATCCTAACCCGATTCTTGGTATTCCTCGTAAGTGTGAGAGGAAGACTCATCTTTAGGAGCTTTTAATGAATGTTGTGGCTGGCGCCTTTAGAAAAGCGCACCCTCGGGTATTTTCTATTTTACAGTTAGTTTCATGGCGGCGACGCGGGCGGTAGAGGTGGCTAAGCCCCCGCTTGTATAAGATCTGTAATTAAACGCAAGAAAAAGAAGGGTCCTTGGCTGGAAATTCGGAAATTCTACGGGAGTTCTCGACATCCATTTACCCCGTTAGAAGGGAGGGACATGCAGATCGTGTAGGCAGAACCAACTGTAAAAACTATCTAGCCTGATCGTCAGTCGATTTTTCAGCGGAGCAAGGACCCAGGCAGAACAATACACAAACGGGCACTCATCGTCGCGCTTTAATACCGGGTACATGAAGAATCTGAAGGAAATTAAACGAAAAGTCTTGGTTGGAGGTTGAACTGTTCTTATAAATGAAATTCATCCTGCTGTTTATGATCGTGATCAAGGAGCTTTTACTCGATATTTCAAAGAAATCAATAACATACCATTCATCTTTCATCACTTGAAGCAATCGATTAACATTACTTATTCAGTTAATCCATCCATCATAGTTAATTTTCATCTCATCTCATCTCATCTCATCTCAATTCAAGTTCACATTTCCCCATATCACATCATCAGCCATGTCTATTACATCAATACTGGACCGCTTCTTTAACCACACCAGATACAGGCTTGTCCCGGAACGTCTTAAAAACAAACACCTCATCTACTGTATCGTGTTAATGGGTGTCACCATCGAATCCCTTAACGCTGCTGGTTCCTTGACCTTAATCAACTCCATCGCCACACACTTTGATGCCTCAACGACGACAGTTTCTTGGGTCTTCTCCGCATATGCCTTAACAATGGGTGCCTTCATCATAATCGCTGGGAAATTCTGTGATTTGTTTGGGTCCCATAACCTCTATGTTTATGGGGTCTTTGGGATGGCTATCTCTGCTATGATCTGTGCTTTGATTGATGGTTCCATTATCGCCCTGATTGTCTTTAGGGCCATCCAGGGTCTCTGTGGGTCCGTTTTGATTCCTTCTTCCTTTGCCATCACGAGTGCTTATTATCAAGAGCCAAGTTCTTTAGAGCTGGCTTGTAAAGGGATGACTGTTGCCTTTGAGTTATCCGCGGGCTTAGGTTTACTTTTGGCAGGTGCCTTCTCCGTTAGTGATATTGGGTACAAGGGTTTCTATTGGTACTCTGCGGCCAGTTGTTTCTTTGTTTCCATATCTTTATTTCTACTTATGAATCCTGTCCCAAGAACTGCTGATCATGATAGGTTACATTTGAAGAATCTAGATTATGGTGGGTCCCTTACGTTGGTTATTGGTTTGATCTTGGTTATTTTAGGTTTAACCCAAGGTGGTGTAAATTGGAGTGCCCCTGTTGCATATGTTCCTATTATCGTAGGTGGTATTGTTTGCATTACAGTTATTATCTTTGAAATGGTTTACATTCAGAAATACAAAGATCAATACAAATTGCAAGTCGATGAAAGAAGACAAGAATTAATCAATGAGGTTCCTGTTACAAATCACACACAAATCGAACCTAAAGAAACATCACCAGCTTCTGAAATGGAATTTTTTGAAACAGTACAGAGTCTGGGAAATGAAAATGAAAATGATATGAAAAGTAAAGACACCGTAATCAATGAACTTGAAAGCGATCCAACATTACTAAACTCCCGTGATCCAAAGCACCCAGATCCGGTGTCGCACTGCTTAATCCAAGAGCAAGAAATCTTAGCCTTACCTGATGATGAAATCCTTCAATCTAATGACTGGAGAGTCAACCTAGATTTGCTATTCCCTCGTGAGATATTGAAAATTCCAAACTTCCTGGTCTACTTCGCTGGTTGTTTCCTTATGTTCAATGGTTTCACTGCTGTTCTTGCCGTTGTACTACAGTATCACGTCTATGTTCAAGATGAAACCCCATTACTTGGTGGTGTCAAAACCTTAGCTCTGTCTTTCGGTTTGATGTTAATCACAATACTGTACCAAGACGAAATTGCCTATAAGTTTGGTTTGAAGAACTCATTAATGTTAAGTGGTGTCCTTGCTACCGGTGGTACTGTTTGGTTATCAAGAATGGATTTCCGTGTTAAGAACAGTTACTGGAAATTTGAGCTAGTTTCTCAAATCATCACCGGTATCGGCATTGACTTATACTTCCTCATTTACACCAACGCTATCTTAAGTAACACTCCATTACATCTTCAAGGTTTGGTCTCTGCTATCTTACAAACTTCAGGTCAGATAGGTATCGCCATTGGTAACGCCATTATCGCCTCCATCTTGGGTGACTTAGAAAATGCTGATAAAAGTTTTGAAGGCAGAGTGGAATTACATGGGAAGATGAGAAATGCCTTCTATGTGGCCATTGCTTCGTTTGGTGCTTTGACTGTTTGTATGTGCTTTGTTAGAAATGTTAAAAAGAACACAGAAGTTGGGGAAAAGATTAAGATAAAGAGCTAACAAATGCGAATTTGAGTTTTTTATAGACAAATAGTTAGGTTTAATAAAAGGTAACTTTTTACAAGCTTTGAGAGAATAGTTTGTAACTCTTCGAAATTATTGATGTATTGGTTACATCATCAGTTTATTTAATGAGATAATCCATCTACAGATTAAACAAAAAAAATTGAATACAATGATACTATAATTCAGATTTAAAGATCTCTCTTCTTAGTTCTAATAAATTTTATTAATGGGGGTTTCAATTCATTTTTTCACCTTGTATTTTTTTGTCAGCCAAACATAATCTCGGATGCCGGTCCATTAGTTCCGAATAGAGAATATTGCCTAATTGGGAGAATCTCGCAGGAAAACCCTGATTCTCTTCCGTAGACTACATTCAAAGTTTAGAGGCCTCTTACTGACATAATAATTTATTTCGATTTAAATATAAGATCATATTTTAATCACAACGTAAATTTTCCCCTATTACCATTCTGTTCCTTCTTCAACCCATCCAAGATGAAAGCCTGGCATAATCTAACACCATCTCTAACTTTATCTGATTCCTTAGCTTCGATCAACAAATACAACTTCTCAACGCCTTCCTTGACCTTCTCACCTGGTGGAACATATTGACCTTTGTAAGTGATGCTTGTACCGGTTTCATCAACAATTCTACTAAGTGCTGCGTTATTCGTTGCCAACCAACGGACGTTCTGCGGAAGGTCGTTAATTGTGAGTTTGGCTTTGAAGACAGATGCATGATCTTCATAAGTCACATCAAGGTTCAATTCTTCCTGGGGTTCATGTGATTCAGATTGAGTGTCTAACGTTGGAGTTGGACTATTTGTTACCTGTGAATCACCTTGTGCGTGTTTCTGCTCATCTTCTCTCACTTGATCCAATCGTTCTAAACCTTTACCACCATAACCTAGGTTAACTCTAACTTTACCATCTTTCAAATCTTTTTCAAATTCACCAGCCATGGTTTTAACCTCTTCAGGCAACTTATCTTCATCCATGAACTTTCTAACGATGTAACTCTGTAAACCTTCACCTTTGCAAATCAAAGAAATAGCACTACCTTTCGCTTCACCACGACCTGTACGACCCGTTGAGTGGACATATTGAGCAAAAGTCTTAGCTGGGTTAAATAAAATGACAAGTGATAGCGAATGAACATCAAGACCTCTGGAAAGAACTTCAGTAGCGATAAGAATATTAGAAGTTGAAGATTTCTTGAACTTTTGTAGATTGTTTGTTCTTTCAATTGGGGTTAAACCAGCATGGATAGCAACAACTGGATATTGACGATTAGAGAGTTGGTTAAATAAGGAATTCACTTGTGTTTGAGAGTCACAGAAAATGAGGCATTTCTCTGTAGATGAAATCTGGCCCAGAATATGCAACAAGCTTTGAAATTTATCATATTCAGTATCAACATACCTAATATCTTGCGTAACATTAGGATTGACTTCCTGTTTATCACCAACACCAATGGAGATGGCACGGTTAAGCGACTTGGTGGCGAACTGTTGTAATTTCTTGGGAAAAGTGGCGGAAAACAACACCGTTTGTTTATCAGGTCTGATGGTTTTCATAATTTGGGTAATTTGAGGTTCAAAACCCAAATCAAATAGACGATCAGCTTCATCCATTGTCACAAAAGAAATACGACGTGGTGATAATAATCTACCATTGTTCAATGTAAGAAGATCAATGAAACGACCTGGTGTGGCGATGATGATATGAACACCACGTTTCAACTCTGTAATTTGAGTCTGCAATTCAGAGCCACCTGTACAGCAAATCGCACGCAATGAAGAATCCTTTAGGAAAGGTTGCAAGTTATCATGAATTTGTATGGCTAACTCTCTGGTTGGTGATAGGATTAAACCTAAAGGACCCGATTCAGCTTTAGCTAATGGTTTTTGTAACTTAATATGCTTCAGCAAACCTAACAAGTAACACATAGTTTTACCTGAGCCTGTTTTACCAATACCAATGACATCCCTGCCTGACATGATAGCGGGAATGGTTTGTGATTGGATCGGCGTTGGTGTGGTGTATTTGAAATGAGAAGTCAAGGTCGTAAGGGTTGCAGAATCAAGACCAAAATGATAAAAATTCAAGACAGGTGTAATGGATTTGTCAGTGATGTAGATATTATTCAAGGCACGGAAGTTAATGATATCATCCTGTGTGATGGATTCGATGGCAGGTATGATAGATTTGACGATTGGTTCCATTTCTTTGAGGTTGTACTTTGGTGCGTTAATGTTTTTGGATTTGGACTTCCTCAACTTTCTCAACAATGTTGTTGCTTCATCTTGATCTTCTCCATCTCCATTTAATTCTTTCTTGTTATCTTCATCCATGAAATGTTCAGACTTGACGTTTGTCGCTAATTCGTTTGATGTTGAACTTTCAGATTTGCCACCTTCTAACTCTGTCATGAAAGCATCCAAAGCGTCAACTTCATTCTCATTCTCATCCTCACCAGTATCCTTCATAGCAAAATCAGCTTCTGGTCCTTCTTGATGATCATCGTCTGCTAATACTAGATCTAGATTCTTAGGAACGAATAACGTGCTTCTTTTGCCACTACTTGCTTCCTCTTCTTCGGTAAACAAAGAAGGTTTCTTGATTTCCTTCGTCGCAGCAGCCTTTTTCACCAAAGAGAATTTGGCTTTAGGTTTGACAGGAATGGAAGAGGTAGCTTGTGGTTTAGCAACAGGCTTAACCTCCAGCTGTTTCTTTCTTTCAGCCTGCTTCTTCTTCCAGGCTTCTAACTTCTTAAGCCTCTCCTGTTTCTTGAGTTCATCTGCTGTAAGCGTCTGGGTAGTGTTAGTAGACGAGAATGCATTACTGGAGATGGATGCTTTTGATGGCTCACTATTCATTGTGATTTCTTGGGAAATGTGAATTACACTGTATCGCTCTTGATATTTATTTATTATTTATTATTCAAACTGGCACTCACTAGTTTATGTTCTAGTTAATTTCTTTGAATTTTTGAAAGCTCAACCAACCTGTAGCGGGTGGCTAGGCAGGCAGGCAGGACCTCCCAGGCGTTCGCTACCCAAACCAAACGTCCCTAGGCTCATTCTAATTTTTAAACTACGCGGCCAGACAGGTAAGTCTCCAAATTCAGCCCCAAAGTGCCAACATACAAACTTTTTCTTCATTGGATCTTAAGAAGACAGCATTGTATGGTATGGTTATTAAAGCAAAGCTTCATGGCTATTAGCTTGAAGTCTGTTTTTTTTATATCTAAAAGCAGGTGTAAAGGTCTTCACAGAGACGCGTAAGGGTTAGGGGTAAAATTACCCTCAATTCTGCCATTTTGATGATAAGGGCGGTCAAAATCTTAGGCGACGTCGCTTGAAATTTCAAAACTGAAAACACGCCCGCCAGCCAACACACAACAACAATAAATCATGGCGGCAAGTCTTTATTGATCACATCAAGTACAACAAAATATAAGATAAATGGACTTCTTAGGGTATGTTTTTGCCTTTAATAACATGCAGATAAACACTTGAATGATACTAACATTATCATCAGGATCCCAAGAGGTACAATAAGGGCTAAAGCTCTGGATAAGCTAGCCGCATTCTCATTATCCCAACAGCAAGACATTGCATCCATTGTTTCATCCACCACCATTACCAATGGTCCGGTACCAAATGGGAAACACACTGGATTTACTGGCGATATCTTGACTTTATCAAAGTCTTTATCTCCTAACATTTCAAATGTTCCCATCGCGCATAAGGAGTTGGAAATTCTCTTTGCCCTTGCTAAGACCGCTCCTTTCGTTAAAACCATGTTTCAAGCTTCTGATTTACTGGATTTGGTCTCTCCTTACTTGATTGAATCTCCTAATCAGATTTTCAAAAGCAATGTTAGCTTGCAATTATCTCCTTCTCCATGGGATCATCTAACAGAAGCTTTGAGTGGATGTGTTATTCAGTTATTTACCAGATTTCCTGAATTGGGCTCTAAGATTGATAATTTGTTATCTGGCTATTTAAAAAACTTTCAAGATTTGGAACATGAAGATCTGAAATTATCACAGTACTTTTCTTTACTTGGTTTCATAAGAGCTTTGGTTTTCGCTAAGAACTCCAGATTTTCACCAAGCTTCATCTTGAAAGTAATTGAATTGTTCAATGTCCGTGTTTTGGATATTATCGAGTCTGTTACTAGAAGATCGCTGGAAGATGAGTTTGATGCTGGGTATTTACTGGCTTACAAGGCCAAAGATGAGGAGTTCAGCTCATTGCTTTTCACCAAATATGCTTCTGAATTATCAAACAAATTGTTATTATCCATGGCCTCTGAAGGTTACGATATCCCTCAAGACTCGTCTTTAGCCGACTATTTGGTTACCATCAGTGCCAGACACTATGATGATCCTGAAGACTTGCAATTTGCCACTAGCTTCAAACGACTCGCTATGAACAAAAGAGTAGTTGAAAAGTTAGTTGCCTTATCCCAAGATCGTTTAAACCAACTAGACAATGGTGCTACTTACATCAATTTATCATCCAAATCACGTATTGACTTAGGTTACCAAACCAAGGCCTTTTCTTTACAAGTTATAGGTGTTGCTTTGATCGCTGAGATTCTACCCACCAAAGTTGTTACTGAAATTGTTGCCAGCTCGTTGAGTCACTTAACTGAAGTCATTGATTACAACCTTGCTCCAGTTATCATTGCTCTTGGCTCCTTGTTGAACTTCAAAGGTAACAAAGCCGTCAGCAGTGAGTTAATTCGTTCTTTTCCTTTAGTTGTTGCAAGAATCTCTAGTGAAATTGATTCCGCTTTCATCACTAAGATCTCCAAGAATTTGTCATTAGGTATGAAGCCTTTAAGTCAAGATTCCATCATCACTACAATTTACTCTTTGGTTAACTTGTTGACTGACAATACATTGGTTGATCCAACCAATACTTTGAGAGAATTGAAACTAAGATCTGCTAGAGCAAACACTATCACTTCTCCACCTTTGCCAATTCTTAGAACGCATTCCAACACAGTCCACTCATTGAAAACTACTATTTCTAACCACTCATTGGTTAATTTACCTGCTGAGCGTGATCTTAACAAGCATATCTTCAAGAACGCCATTTCTGCTGTTATTCAAATTGCCAACAGTTATAATGATCACACAATCACCGTTTTAGCTTTAACTGTGTTGACTCAGAAATTCAACAAGGTCTCTCATGACTTGGATTATTACTTGTTGGAAGGTCTTTCTGAAATTGCTCCATTCTTATCTGAAAAGGAATTTCTGACCTTAACTAGAATGTTGGATGGTGCTTTAGCCAGAAGTCTTCTCAGAAAAGATGCAGTTTTCTCCAACTTCATTATTGAAGCTAGAATCAAAATTTCCAAAGAGCTATCTAGTGATACTGCTGATCCATTGTTCAAGATTTATCTTGCTGAGCTATTGAGCAATGCCATCACTAGAGGTGAAGTCCAAACTTCAGAGCAACACAGATCCCACGGTGAGATCTCAGAAGTTGCCAAACAGATCTCTATGTTCATAAAGCCATTGGCCACATTGTTACCAACAACTCCAATTACGCTAGGCGAAGATGATATTGATTTAATCAACGCATTCAGAAATTTCTGGTTTAACTTGGTTGTTCACGGTTACAATGAAAGTGCAAGCATCACTGAGACTTACAGATCTGATTTGGAAATTATTGCTTTGAACTCTCCTCCATTGGCGTCTGATTTCCCACGTTCTCACGCTGAAACTTCATATGAATTGAACACTGTTTTGAGAAGAGGCTCATCTAACCATAACGTTAAAGATCAAAAGCACATCATCAGTGGTGTTTCTAACGCCAATGGTTTAGAGTTACGTACCTTATCTTATCCAAAGTTGATGTTCCTTTCTGCTACTTCCTTGTTGGAAAACTTGAGAGCTAACACCGGTGACTGTTCTACAATTCTAAAATACTTCTCTGATGAGTCTGTCTCCAAGACTAGTGTTGATAAGTTTATTGGTTTCATTGTTATCTCCATCGTCAACAAGTTTATCAGACTAACGTTGAAGGGTAAAAATGAAAGCTTCACTTCCGATGTCGTTGCTGAACAAATCACCAAGATTATCATTTTCTGCTGTCATCGTGACTACGGCTTACAAGACTGTGCTTTCCAGTGTGCTAATCTTTTACTTAGCAAATTGCCATCTGCTTTGTGTCATCACCAATCCTTATACACTCTATTGGACCTCTTGACTCTGTTATTTGATAGTTTGGTAGATATCAACCGAAACAAATACGAACCAAAACGTGAGTTCTTCTTGAAACATTCCAACGTCAAGATCACTGTTTCTGATTCAGTGAAGTGGAGACGTGATACTTTGGAAAGATTACGCAAAGATGCTAGAAAATGGTGTTTGTTAGCTTTATCCAAATCAAGCCAAGATATGAAATCTTTGCTGCAAGGTTATGTTTCTGACTTAGGTTTATTCCAACGTATGAACGGTGTCGACTTTGGTGTCTCATTCGGCATCCAAATTGCTGGTACAATCTTACCAACTGATTTGGAATTAGCTAATATGCCAAGCACTTCCATGGAAGCTACAAACTCTATTGCTGGTTTCCTGTCTCAGTACAGCTGGAGAGCTAAGAACATGGCTGACAAGGCCTCGTTCGTTGAAGTTGAAGGTTTACTGTCTAACAAGGATTCCGCTCTATCTGAATTGAAAGGTAAGTTAGAAAGAAGAGAACACGTTTCTGAGAAAGAATTACTTGATGTCTTAGACCTAATTGCCTCGATTTTGATTCTCAGAGTCAATGAAGAAGACAATGCTGGATTGGTCCATGAATTAGTTTCTTTACCTTTTGAATTCTTTACTTCTGACTCCATGAAGGTTTCTACCAATATTTGGTTGGGTATTATTAAGGAAAGAGAGGATGATTTATCTTTCTTATTGTTATCAGAAATTGTTTTGAACTGGGGGAAATCTATCAAAAACGCCAAGGGTTTGTTCTCCAATGAATATGATCTATTAGATGAAGCTTTCTTGAAGATGACTTATTCCCCATCAGACAGAAGGACAGTCAATTACAACGCTGAACTTGTCTCCAAATCTCTACAAGCGCACACCCATGTCATTAGATTCTTCTCATCTCATTTCCAAGGTACTATGTTCCAGAGTGATCATTTATTGAAGATCTTCACTGATCTTGTTATTGACAGTTTGAACGCATTGAGAGAGACCGGCTCTTTGCATCCATTTGCCAGAGTGATCAGATTTGAGTTGGTAAAATTCGGGTTTGACATTTTGCAATTGCACTTGAAGAAAGACTCCAAATTCGTTCTTGATTTAATTGATGCTATCTTGAATGGTACCTTATCCTGGTTCGTCAGAAAATCTCATTACCCATTCGGCAGTAACTTGTTGAAGATCAAGTCCGATTACAAGTTGATGACTGAGATTTACAACTTGTTGACAACCTTGAACATCGGTAACTTCGAAAGATTGAGATTGAAGAGAGAATTATCCATGATCTTTTTGAAGAATGAAATCAACAAGACGCTCACTTGGTTGACTTGTGACGCACCTTATGAATTCAAAGCGGATGAAGGTTTGAAACTTGACGCCAAATACATCCAATTTGCTTTCAACTTGGATCCAATTCTTGCCGTCAGACTAATCGAAAGATATCCTAAGTTTGAAAAGACTTTAGAAGATTTGATCGCCACTAATCCTTCGAAGACTTTGACTCTAGCCGAAGCTGTGAAGTATTATTTGCAGAACCCAAAGTTATACAGATACCTACTTTTATCTAAACCAATCGCACCAACTGATTCCATCTTATTATTCCAAGACACCAGTCTTTTCAGCAATCCATTTGTCATTCAATACAATATGAGATCTTTGGAATCCCATGATGTCAACTTAACTTTCTTCTACGTCCCACAAATTGTTCAAAGTTTGAGAAATGATAAATTAGGTTATGTTGGTAGCTTCATTGTGGATACAGGCAGAGTTGATCAATTATTCGCACATCAGATTATCTGGAATATGTTGGCCAACAGTTACAAGGATGAGGAATCCACAATTGAAGATTCAGTTAAACCACAATTGGATTTCATCATGAAGCAAATGACCTCATCATTCAGTCAAGAAGATCGTGTTTTCTATGAAACTGAATTCAAATTCTTCAACGAAGTTACTAGTATTTCTGGTAAATTGAAGCCATACATCAAGAAAACTAAAGCTGAAAAGAAAATCAAGATTGATGAAGAAATGCATAAGATTGAACTTGCTGAAAACGTCTACCTTCCATCTAATCCAGATGGTATTATTGTCGACATCAACAGAAACGCTGGTAAACCATTACAATCTCACGCCAAAGCCCCATTCATGGCCACCTTCAAGGTCCGTAAGGAACAAGTCGTTGCTGGTGAAACCTCCATTGTGGAAAGATGGCAAAGTGCTATTTTCAAAGTCGGTGATGATTGTAGACAGGATGTCTTAGCTCTGCAGTTGATTGCTCTCTTCAAGAGTGTTTGGGATAACGCTGGCTTAGACTTGTATGTCTATCCAAACCGTGTTACTGCTACTGCTCCAGGTTGTGGTGTTATTGATGTCTTACCGAACTCCATCTCCAGAGATATGTTAGGTAGAGAGGCTGTTAACGGGTTATACGAGTACTTCATCACCAAATTCGGTAACGAAAACTCCAATGAGTTTGAATTGGCTCGTAACAACTTCATCAAATCTCTTGCTGCTTACTCCATTATCTCCTACTTGTTGCAGTTCAAAGACAGACACAACGGTAATATCATGTACGATGATCAAGGTCACATCTTGCATATTGATTTCGGTTTCTGTTTTGATATCGTTCCAGGTGGTGTCAAATTCGAAGCCGTTCCGTTCAAGTTGACTAGGGAAATGGTCCGTGTTATGGGTGGTAGTAATGAAACGGAGTCTTTCAAAATGTTCGAGGAGTTATTCATTAAGGGTTTCCTCGCTGTTAGACCATGCAGTGAATTAATAGTTGGTAACGTTATTACCATGTTAGATTCAGGCTTACCATGCTTCAAAGGCGAAAAGACCATTAGAAACTTGAGAAATAGATTCTTCTTGGAAAAGGATGACAAGCAGTGTATCCATGCTTTGAAGGGTTTGATCAGAAGCTCCTACGAAAGTATCTTCACCGTTGGTTACGATAAGTTCCAAAAGATGACTAACGGTATTCCCTACTAGGGGGTATAGGGATATCTGTATTATAGAACATTTAATGAAAAAGTTTATCGTTTTTACAAAGATCTGTAATTGTGGCAAATAGTAAACGGCCTTTGGATCTAAAACGTTATGAGGAGTTTGTGTCCCTATTCGCGGCGAATACACCCAGAAATTCGTTTAGATCGGACTCGTCAAACACCCTTTTTCTTCAGCGTGTCCTCATTCAACAATAGTCGGTGAAAAAGCTATTTAAAGATGGAACTATATCTCTAAAGCCTCACGTTTTAAACTTGGTGAAATGGATGAATATCAAAGATATATTAGAGGCACAAGAAAGACCGTAGCTTACGCCAGACACTTAAACCAGATAGAATCTCTCCATACATCTGCTTTCAGAACCAAAATCACAACCAGAAGCTATGATAGACCAACTTCCAACAGAACTTCTTCAAGAAATAATGGCACACATATCATTATCATCTCAATATCATCTCGCATTAACGTGTCGTACTTTACGCAGCATAACCCAACCACAACTCGATTCAAGGAAGTTGATGCCGTTGCCTAGCCTATTGAGTTTGGATAACCCTGTTTTTTATGATAGTGATGAGAGGGAGAATAAGTGGATATATATGAAGACACAGGAGAGGACTGTTACAGATTGTGGAGGTGGGTTTTACTTTAGAAGTGGCGAAGATTTGATCAAATTCAAAGATAATGGCAAGTGGAAACTTTTAGATGAGGGTTAAACTCAGAGAAATAGACCAACAGCTTTATGCTCGAGCAATGAACGCAATGTATGAGTAGTAATTTTGAATGAGAATATTCATTTTCTATTGGTATATAACATCTCTATTTATTAGTAAATCAAAACTATGTACAACTAGTTACAAGTAGGAGCAGCACCTTCCTGCTCAACTTCGATCTCCAAATCCTCCAAATCAACAGACTCGACTCTTTCAATACCCAAGTTTCTAGCTAACTCTCTAACAAACACTGTAGCAACTTCACCAACTTCAACTTTCTTACCTGAAGCTTCTGAGATCGTCGTTTGAGTCTTACCTGGTAAACCGCACAAAGCGAACCCAGTGAGCTTTTCTAATTCCGGGATTTCATTATTGACGTTGATGCTAATACCGTGAGAGGTAACAGATCTTGAAACATGTAAACCAATGGAAGAGATTTTAACATTGTCGTTCAACCAAACACCCGTATTCTCTGTTTTCTTACCTTCGATGTCAAACTTCTCCAGAGTAGAAATGATAGAATCTTCTAGTTGTGAGACAAAACATTTAACAGTTAATGATTGGAAGTCTTTCAAATCGAAGATTGGATAAACGACAAGTTGACCTGGGTTGTGGAATGAAATCTCTCCACCACGGTTAGTTTGCACGAAATCGTAACCGATCCCACTTAATTTTGTCACATCCTCTGGTTTCAGTCTATACTTTTCTCTCTTACCGGCTGTTAGGACTGGTTGAAACTGGAACGAAAGAACAGTAGGAGATGGTTTCATATCTAAGATTGAAGATAAAAGCTGTGTCTCATAATCGTTGGTAGTTTGATTCTTTTCTTTAAGTTCTTTAAGCTTCTTATCAATAGTGGCACCCATCTTCTTAAACTGCAACATGGCACCAGCAAAGTTCTCCTGGATCAGTTGACCTTTGGCATAATGTAATGGAACTGTGAAGTGCAGATGGCGAAGAGTTTTAGCTGAGTTCTTGATAGGTGGGAGTTTGGCTTTACATATTGGAGCTTCTGATGGGGCCTGAGAAGCAGTATGAGAGTGACTGTGACCACAAGCTTCGTGTGATAGGCGGGATAAGGTATGAAATGGTCTAAACCTTTGCATTTGGGGTGGTTTGCGGAAGTTGGAAGAGGTTCAACAGGCCTGTCTCCGTGTTTACCGCCGTGATTGTTGTTGTTCTTGATGAAACCTAATTGAAATTTTCTGTGAAAAAACATCAACAAACAAAAGCGACACCAAACGCCATCAAAAATGGTGGAGTCAACGACAACTAAATTAAATATTAATACTCTCTTATAAAGCCATACAAAGATGATATGATATTATGTCAAGACTAATACTCACACTGCATGAAGAACATTGTAACACAGCACCGTCCTTCACCCCATCTACAGCCACACATTTTCAGCCAACACAGTCTTACCAGCCTTCCTTCACAGAGAATCTATTAGAAACACAAGAATATGAAGAAGATGAAAAAGATATTGATATTTTCATATCGACGCAGGTGCAAAGTCGTATTGATGAGATTGACGAGCAAGAGGATGTACAAAGGAAGGCATTAGATTTACTCTCACGTTTCAAGAACCACAGCAACAACAACGCTTCCGTCAATGTTGAGACGAATAAGGCCTTGAAGTCTACCTTCTCTGTTACAAATAAAAAAGCACCATCAAAGAAGAATGCTTCAAGTACGAAGACCACAACAAAAAGACGAAGAACAAAAGTTACCAAGCCTAAGAGTATCACTGAGTCGATGCTTTTGAAATTATCAGGTAAGCCACAGAAAATCCATTCCCTAATCAAAGCCAATGCCAAAGATGATCCCAAATTTCCTAAATTGAAGCAGTTACTAAGCGGAGATATCACTGAGGGTGGTTTGGTCCTTACAAGGGAGGAATGGAGGAGAGTTAAGTTTGTTCTTGGTGTTCCTTTGGTGAAAACGAAAGAGGACATGGATCCTGCCGTGGATTCTACCCTAGAAACTGAAGAGCAAAATAGTAGCTTATGGAATTTAGCCAGCCATAGACCAGACTTTATTTCAGCTTCACATTATAAACAAAGTCCTCCTTTAAGCTCATGGCACCTTCCGTTAATACCAAATCACACATCCAATGGTCACACAATAGAAGACAATGAAGACCAAGATTCTATAACATTAAGTCAAATAACGGGTATAAGAACCACTGAACCAATACCAGAAGAAGTTCAAACTATGCGTTGTACTCAAGATTATAGACTTTTACCACAATACTACCATCAAAGTGATACAGCGGTTGAAGCCATAGATGAAGATAAGATTATTGAATGTTCCGAAGATGAGGGTGAACTGCTCAAATTGAGACAAACATATCAAAAGGTCGAATATAAAGAAGAGGTAAAAGTTTTCTTTAGTGGAATAGAAACAATAAGGCTACGAAATGAGAAAGCTATCATAAACATAGATGAAGAAGTTCAGGAGGAGACAGTTGAAAACTCTGAAGAAGAAGGCGAACTTCATGGTATCATCACTGTTGAAACGACAAGGTGATTGATTATTATGGATTAATTTGCATTTTACACCCCAATCCAAAAGACACCATTGTTTGTATTAACTAATGACTATCAATCGTAATGGATGACTAATGTCTGTGTTGCGATAGCTTTGAGTTAGTTTGCTGCTTCGCGCGAAACCGTGCATTTACCCCAGATCTGGAAGTGCTCGATCGCCATATAAACAAAGTTTTCCAGGAAAAGATATGACCTCAAGTGATCTTTGACTTTGATTGTTTTTAATCTTAGGTTTTTGTAAGAATCTTAGTAAGATGGATGTTGGTTGCCTTCTCCGAGGAGTCTATATAAAGGGCGAAGGTGAGACTTAATTCAAAGTGACGCGGTTTCAAACAGAAAGAGAGTACGAATCTTTGAAGTCTATCAATTTACAAAGTTCCAAAGATGTTCCAAACAAGAATCACACAAGCAGCACTTTCTCTTTCCAAGAATCAACTTCAGAACATCCCATCGAAAATCCGTTTCACTGTTAACCCAACATTAATCAAAGAATACGGTATAGTTTTTCAATCCAGAATTCCAACAATTGCTCAATGGTTTGTCGCTGGTACAGCAGTTCTTGGGTGGCCGCTCTTTTTGAGAGCCTATGTTATGGAGTATCTTAGGGATGATTCGGTTTTCGTTGATTTATAAGTTTAAAACTATCTAGTGGTTGATTGTTTTTATGTCTCCTTGTCCCGCTGAAGGTGTTTTTTTGTTGTTGATAATAACTCAATGCGTCACTAGTTGGCACTGTCTAAGATCTTAATATAATGAAATTAAAGCTTGATGATGATTCAGTTTAAATTAGACAAGACAAGACTTGTTCTTCGTAATGTTATTGATTTGATGGAGAAAAAAAATCACGACCCCGGGCAGGATTGAACTGCCGATCTCACGATGTACTGTTACGAATAACAGTCGTGCGCCTTAACCAGCTTGGCCACGGAGTCCTTTCGCGAAATTGTAACTTTGGTAGATACTGTCAACGGCCATTTTATTATGTAATCATCCCATCCTTTTTCTTCTTTTCGAGCTTTCGTTGTTTTGGAACATGTGTTTCGATTATGTAATCAGAAAAGAAGCAATTCATGCCTTTTCTGTGTTCGCGTTATTTGGCACATGGGTTGGGATCTGGAATTCAAGGTTTATCAACATAGTTGGCTACCTTTTAGATTGAACTTACTTGAAGGAATCCTCATCCTCATACCTCATTGTATACACCTTTCCTGATCATCCATAGCCATTTGCTCATATGTGGGTTCTATCACTAAAGGCTAAGATTGGGCTAGGTCTTATTGTGTCCTATACTTCCTACGCTGTTTATGTTTCCTATGCCGCCAACGTTGAAATCACAAAGAGAGCCAAAATTCTGAAGTTGAAAAATCAACAATTAGATCAAGATGGCGATGATTGTTGCCACCACCATGACTATATCAAAGATAAATACTCCAGTTTGACCATCGCTGGAAGATTTGAAAATCCATTTGAAGAGTACAGAATCCAAACTTTATTCGAGTTCTTCCTCAGTAGGGTACTAGAGTTATTTGAAGGGAAAAGCAGAGGAGATGTTCCTGGTAAAGAAAGATTGAGAGAAATACTTCCTATTTTCAAACCAGACTTTGAATTACTAGAGAGATCTTCCATCCTCAACCGCGAGAATTCACTTTCAGATTTAACCGACGTGGTTGGTTTACCAAAGTTCAACGACCGTATGACATTAACCTGGTTGGGTCAATCATGCTCTTTAGTTCAAATCTCAGGTATCAACTTCCTAACTGATCCAATCTTCAGTAATCATTTGATCGCTCCATTTATTGGTCCTAAGAGAATCACACCATCTCCATGTGAATACAAAGATTTACCAAAGCCGAACTTTATCCTTGTCAGCCATAACCACCCTGATCATTTAGATATGGAGACAGTCAAAGAAGTCAGAAATGATGTAACTTGGGTGGTACCAATTGGCCTAAGACATGTCCTTGCCTCCCAGGGTATCCATAACACCATTGAATTAGATTGGTGGGAGAAAGTTCAATTAGATGTTCCACAGGACAAAGAAAACATTTATGAAGTTGCATGTACTCCAGCCATGCATTGGTCTGGTAGATCATTACTAGACTCCAATCGATCATTATGGTGTTCTTTCTTGATTTTGAAGAATGGGAAACCTATTTTCTTCCACTGTGGCGACACCGGTTATGTCCACGATTTGTTCAAAATGATATCTGAGAAATACGGCGAAGGCACTAAACTAGCAATGCTACCTTGTGGCCAATTCTGTCCTCAATGGCACCAAAAGCCTAGACACATAAATCCTGAAGAATGTTTCAAGATTTACGACGATTTGAAAGCTAAGAATATGGTTGGTGTTCACTGGGGTACATTTGTTTTAAGTAGTGAATATTTCCTTGAACCTAAGCTAAAGATTGAAGAATTGGCAAGAAACATCAAAAAGTCAAATGATATCTTCGTTCCACAATTTGGTAAAACTTATGTGTTTGATATCAATGAAGACAGGGATAGTGTTAAGGCAAGAGAAGTCGATGGTGAGCATATAGAGATCAGAGATTGCAAAAGTGTATTGGTGAGGTGATTGTTTGTTATGAATTATTACTTTACTATTAGTTTAATTTAGATATAGAGCCTTCTTAAATTGAAAAACTTATTGCATATATCATGGAATTGACATTTTCCTTGAGATCTAGCTGTTTGTGCCATATCCAGACCGGATATACTATTCCGAGTCACGCGATCAACAGTTCCGGGGCTCGTTGCGCGTCGCGTAAATATCGGTTGGAAAAAGGCGCGTCTATCGTTGTTGATTTTTGACACGCGTAAAATCAAAGAAAGTCAGATACTCGTTAGCAGATAGGAGCTGTCCTTCAAAATTGGCAAAGAACTATCCCCGAGCCATATTTAATAAGTCTACCCATAATGACTGATTCAGAGCAACCAACAGTACACAAAGATGACTTTGAAAAGTCTGTTTCTGAAGAAGCTCAATCCTCAGACCAACCAAAGACCTCCTCTAAAGTCTCTTCATCAGACATGAGTTTCTACTACACCAACCTTTTACCCTTCCGTTACATCTTCCAATGGCTTAACCACTCTCCTAAACCGTTACCAGACTTTACCATGAGAGAATTTGCATATGAGTATCAAACTGGGGCTTACCGTCGTTACAACTCCTTCGACACATTGGAAGATTTCAAGCAAGATGTGATTAAGAACAACCCTACTCGTTTCGAAGTTGGTGCCGTTTATGAGATTAACCCACGTGATAGAAAGTCTGTCCCAAAGTCAAAGATGAAACCACTGGAGAAGGAATTAGCTTTTGATATCGATTTAACAGATTATGATGATATTCGTACCTGTTGCTCCAAGACTGCTATTTGTCGCAAGTGTTGGAGATTCATCACTATTGCCACCAACATCTTGGATGTTGCTTTGAGAGAAGATTTTGGCTTTGATCATATCATTTGGGTCTTCTCTGGTAGACGTGGTGCCCATTGTTGGGTTAGTGATAAGCGTGCCAGACAGTTGGATGAGACTAAGAGACGTTCCGTTATTGAATACTTGGATGTTTTGAAGAATAAAGGTAGTAAGAGAATGGCCTTAAGAAGACCTTACCATCCGCATATCCAAAGATCGATTGATTACCTAAAGACAGAATTCATTGATTTGATCTTACATGAACAAGATCCATGGGTTGACGAACAATCTGCTATTTCCGCTTTATTGAAGTTCCATGTTGAAAAGTTGAACAAAGAATTGAAGCAATACTGGATGGAACATCCAGGCAGATCATCATTTGATAAATGGAAAGATATCGACGCATTCGCTGGTAAATTGAACTTGAACAAGATTGACTTGACAACGATTTCTGAAACCAAGCAAGATTTGATTCTGGAATGCACCTACCCAAGATTAGATGTGGAAGTTACCCGTCAAATGAATCACTTGTTGAAATCTCCATTCTGTATACATCCAGGTACAGGTAATGTCTGTGTTCCCTTCGATTCCAAGACCGAATTTGATCCTACAAGTGCTCCCAACTTGCATCAATTGCAAAACGAAATCATGGAGTGGGAAGGTGATTCTGATGTTAGCGACGTTGATAAAACTAGCTTGAAACCTTACGTTGATGCCTTTGGTAAGTACGTTACTGGGCTGTTGAAGAGTGAGAGAAATGGTAAGAGAGAAAGAGAGGAAGATGACTTGGAATTTTAGAGATTGTTCTGGATCTTGCTTATGTATTATAGTTTGTATATTAGTGAAGCTTCCGAACTGTCATAAAGTACCATTGGGCAATTGCGAGTATCGTTAACTGATGAAATCCGATATTTTCCTGTATCTTGTCAATCTTCTAGACGGCTGGAGCAGTTCCTATAGAGAAGAAAGGTGATATTTTGACCGATTAGCCATCTGTTAAGAGAAGAAAGCTTGGCTGGGATCAGATTTTAGAAACGATGATGTGTACCAATCTAACAAACGTTAGACACTCTAACTACGTATATGTTGATATATTTACATACGAAATAAGATGTATGATTCTTGAATTCAGGTTATGTATAGTCTCTAAAATTCACTGATATGACTCTCGATGATATCTGAAAAATCTCTATATAGTTTACCAACGACCTTCTCTCTATCATGGGAACTGTATTCTAACTTCAATTTGTCTTGAAAGCTTTCTTTCAAGCCCTCAAGTATGCCCATCAGTCTAGAACTCATTTCTCTTTTATAAAAGGTCCCCAAATCAGCACCATTCAAGAAAGAAGCCAATCTTCTATTCTGTAAAAGAGGGATACCGTCACCTTCCTGAATAACAGCAAAGGCAACTTCTGTTCTAAAACTCATGGTTGAGGAAGTCAACGTATAGTCACCATAGTAGTCGGTTTCTTTCAAATACTCAATCTCTCTCTCATTCATCAAATCAGTAATCTGGTCAGTGATATCCAGATCATTCCATTCATTCTCTCTCAGCGTGAAAGCGTACTCACATAATAAAAATTCGTTCGAATGGGCACCATAACTTAAGTACAATTCACTGCCAGTCTCATAACCTTTATCGCCAGAGTTGACGAAGAACCCAGTTCGGTCAATCTTCAAAGTACATTGCTGCTGTGGGGAATGATTGATGAAGTCAACAAATGGAGCCATGGTGAAATTATCAGCGGTGGTATGGGCTTGTGGTAAGGCCATGTATAAACAACGCGAGTTAACACACATCCAAGCCCACAGAAAACGTTCCTTGGCTAACTCAGATTCGATATTATACTTCTTTAGCAGTTCTGATACTGTCTCAAGATCATCTGTGAAGTTCTTGTAAATTCTCTTAGCATGGTTTTGAGTGGTTTGAGGAAGTTGGGAGAAAACTTCATTGTCATCTTCGAAGAGCCACACTAATGGTGACAATTTGAAATCAGAAACATCCGGAAGCATACGAAGGAAGTACTTCCACCACGATCTTTCGCCTCTTTGTGATTCCAAAACAATATAAAGAGAAACAATCTGGAAAGATGTCAAATTGAGAAGTTCTGATAGCTCGACTTGACTGTAGAATCTCTTGGTGATACCGTCTTCCTCGGTAGGTGTGACTTTGATGTGGGCGTAACTCAAAGGTAGATGGATTTTATCGTTGAAAAATGTGATATTTGAGATAACAGTGGTGAAATTCAGCAAATAAGAATGTGCAATCTTTAGAAGACGTTGGTGTGGTTTGATGGTCTCAGTGGCAAAGATACCCTTACCACCGTAATTGGTTTCTTTCACTGCCAGAGCTTTGGAAATGTCACATATTGATGCGGGTGTTAGAAGCCATTTCTCTAGGTTAGTTATATTTTGATCAGTAGTTAGCATGTTGGTGAAGAAATTGCTTCGAAATCTTATCAAACACAATGACCTTGTGGATCAAGCAAACAGCTAGGTATCCATTTTTGCTGTTCATCAGATTCTATGATTTTGTTTTTGTTTTTGACGCTAATTTTTCGTGTGTACGTTTCGGTAAACCCACATCTTCAACAAAATTCTGCAAATGTGGGTTGTTTGTTATCTTTTGACATCTTTCTCAGCTATGTAAGATCTCATTTCCCGATACCACATACATTTAAAGATCAATCATCAATAAATTTCAGTCAGTGTTAGCAGTTGGGTTAAAATTCTGTTTTGTAGAAACTTAGATATCCTCCTCCACGACCGTATGTCATTTCTTTTATCACGTGATAATAGAGATATCCGATCAGAAGTGTGGCGGGGGCTGGAGATCAAACCAAGTTGTGGCTTGGATAAAAACATAGGAATTCGTTATGGCTCTTCAACTGTGAATCAAATCGACCTCTAAATTATGCCATGATGGATGGAGAATTTCGCAACAGGATGATTATGAATCAGCTTTATCCCTGCGTTATTTCTGTAACCGTTTTGACCACGTTGATCTTGACAACACCTCAGGAACGATCATAAGTATCGATACAACATTAGAAAGGTGTTTACAGACGCTCAATGTCGAATCCAAATAATCCCAAGCCAAGGTCGTTGTCGAATGAAACAGATTCTCTCATTCCTACATCCACCTATTCCACTATTTCCAAGAAAGACAGCTTTCGGATAGAAATAACTGAACTAGAGGATTACAACGACCAGATCTCATCCTCCGACAATCCATTTCGTTCAGCTCCAGTTAAAGAATATTGGACGCAGGTCTATAAAAGAAATAACTACGAAGGTAGACATCACTTTGATCCTGACTTCAGCTGGGATAAACAAACAGAGGATCATCTTGTCAACAAGTTGGATTATAAAGTCACCTTATTAGCCTGCGTTGCCTTTGCTTCTTTACAAATCGATAGAGCTAATATCTCTCAGGCGATCACTGATAACTTTCTTGGTGATTTGAACCTTACGAATGAAGATTATAACACAGGAAATACGATAAGTAAGATCGCTTTCCTCATAGCTGAAATTCCGTCTGGTTTGATAGCAAAGAAAGTTGGTGTTGACATCTGGATCCCTTGCCAGATGATCTTATGGTCCGTTGTTGCCATCAGTCAAGGCTTCATCAAAGATAAATACGGCTTTTACCTTACAAGAGCATTGATTGCTATCTTAGAAGGTGGTTTTATTCCACAGATAGTGTTGTGGTTAAGTTATTTCTTCAGATCTGATGAATTAAGCTTAAGAGTTTCTTATCTTTGGTGTGCTATGAGCGTCTCACAGATCGTCAATGGAATCTTTGCTTGGGGCTTACTAAGACTTCGTGGTTTGTTTGGGCTTCCTGGGTGGTCGTGGTTATTTATGATTGAGGGTGCAATGACTCTAATCGTTGGTGTTGCCTCTTTTTTGTTGATGGTGCCATCTGCTGTTGAAACCCAATCTTGGCTTTATCCTGATGGCTGGTTATCTTATGACGAAGAGAAAATCGTTATCAACAGAACATTGAGAGATGATCCTTCTAAAGGCGATATGAACAATCGTCAACATTTAACGCTCAAGGCTTTGGTTGATGCTATTTCTGATTTTGACTTGTGGCCAGTTTATGGGATCGGTTTGATCATTTTCATCCCTGTTGACGCTGTTGCTAATTATTTGACTTTAAATTTGAAACAAGCAGGTTTTGATACCTTCACTGTCAACTTATTGACTTTGCCTTTCAACCTGTTTCATATCTTGGGTTTAGTTGGTATTACCAAATTATCAGAATACTTGAATGAAAGATCCTTTGTGTCACTGATTGCTCCACTCTCTATGATCCCTCCCTTATTGGTTTTGATCTTCACTGAAAACATCAACAAATGGTCTTTGTTCATCACTCTCACTGTTGCCATGTCTCAACCATACATTCATGCAATCAACATTTCCTGGGTTTCCAAGAACTCCAACTCTATCAAAACAAGAGCCATCAGTGCTGCTTTATACAACATGTTTGTTCAGTTAGGATCAGCTATAGGTGCTAATATCTACCACTCTCTTGATGCTCCTAAGTATGTTCATGGGAACACTAATCTTCTTTACATATCTGTGGTATCCGCTTTCTATTTGATTGGTGTTAAGTTTTATTATTGGTTTAGAAATCACCAAAAGAATAGAATTTGGGAACGTTGGACTGAAGAGCAAAGGGAAATTTATGTTCTTGACACTGGTGATCAAGGTAACAAAAGGTTGGACTTTAGATTTTCTCATTGAGTTCTGGATAACCCCAAGCCCAGAATCCCCATTTTTAGATTAGATATGTTGACAATACTACAAGTAAGTGAATGAAGAATTGAAAATGTAGATATCAACATTGACTTTCATAAAATTTATCGTACAGAATACACCTTCAACTCGTTATCCCTATCATATGCTTGCTTGATTAAAAGTCGACAACTCTAACACCATCATTGTCAACAACTTTAACCAACACACCCTTGAAATCAACAGGCATTCTAGTTTCTAATTCTTTAACACACAATCTCAATAGATCCAAACCTTCTTCGGTGTTCAGATCTTCTCTGTAGTGACGATCTAAAAGGGAAGTAGTGTAAAAAGCGGCGTAACCGTGGGCGGCATAAGGCAATTCAACATTGGTCCCAAGGTAGTCTAACCAATTCAATTTGGCTTCTTTCTTAACGGTGTCATAACCACCAATCAACACGTTGACTTGGTAAGGTTTACGGGATCTAAGAGACTTCGCCAATTCATTTCTGGTAAAGCTGGCAATGGCAGAAGGACTCAATTCGTAGTTTTCACGGATATCATATAATTGAATGTTGGCTTGGATGTATTCAGCGAATTGAACTGTATCACCCGATTCACCGGTGAAGGCCATTAGAGAATGTTCTGAAAGTTGTCTTGTTTTATCATCGTCAGCACGAAGAATTGAGATACCACGGGTGGCGGCTTTAGAAGTGGCGATGATGACTGAGTCACGGAGCTTTATACCTAAGATAACATCCATTGTGTATGATTGATTGTTGGATGGGTTGAAGGAAATATGTGGGGATTGGTGGGAATTGGTGAATTGAACGAATTGATCTCCTTTGTTGTTCTTGTTGATCTTTCGCCTTCCAGTCCAAACCGCCATTTGCCTTCAGATTTCCAGATGGCAGTTTTCCAAAGGTGTCGCGAATGTTACCGAAAATGAATGGTTGTGAGCGCGGGCTCAATGTCTCTCTGCTTCTGACAAACGAATGAGGAGGATCCTGGCCCAGTGCTCAACACTCGCTCTCGATGCAAACCCACAAAACTAATAAATACTAAAAACTCTTTTCTTTGAAACTAACAGAGTGCTCAAGACATTAAAACAGAGGTGATCATAATTTTTTTTTTTTAAAATAGCCTTGCTAACTTTCAGGACCCTTTAGGACATGGTTACATTGGCATGTACCCCTAGTGTATAGACTTGTGTGTATTCAATAAATCTATCCATTCCTCATGGAGACATTTATTTTCAGCCGCATCATATCTTGCCCCAACATTCCAAACACTTGCTTCTTAAACAGCTTATCAGCTTTGGTCTCGTAATCTGATGGTTTGATTCAATGAGTGAATTATGGAAAGTATGCAAAAATGTACCATATGTCGCTAAGCTGAGGTCCGTAATTTCTTCAAGTGAAGAAGAAGTTTCATGAATAATCCGTATTTTTTTGTTTCATAGCACTGCAAAGAAAACCTATTTTATTAAAACATGTTATTCAGAAAACGAATTGGCTGAAAATCCATGGAATTACCAAAAATACAAACTCTAACGACGCCACAATGCAACCACACCCAGAATCATAACGCTTGAAACAATAACAAACAAGCCGTACATATCTTGGCTTAAACCCAACTGTAGTCTTTCTTGTTTATATTGATTCTTAAAGTCTTTAAAATCATCAATAAGCTGTTCTTTATCCTTCAGCTCCTGTTTTAAAGCTTTGATCTCTTCTTCATAGTTTATGATTAATGTGCTTATTTTATTCCGTTCATTTTGTGTCGATTTTTCTAAAGATTGAACAGCGTGTTGTAAATCAAGAATGTTATGTTCCTTTTGAGAGATGATGGATTTGGTTTTGTTGATCAGATTGTCTTTTTCATCATTTGACTTCTTCAGGTTTTGAAGCTCTCTCTCATATTCTTGTGCTTTGTTCTTATAGTTCTCAGATTCCTTCTTGACTTTCGCTAGACTTGTGATGTGTTCATTCTTGGATATTTCTGACTTGTAGTTTTGCAAGAAATTCTCTATTGATGCCAATTTCATATTGTTTAGATTCTCCATATGGATCTGTGTTATCAAATTCTTCACCGTTTGAATCAAAGTAGTGTTGGTCCCTATGCTGTTATTGACAAAGATACCACCCAAAAGATCCTCTTCAACACCCGTGGAGATATCTTCCAGCTCGCCGTTGATATCACCAAACAAAGCAGCATCAAGTGAGCTCAACTGACTATCTTGATTTCTACTACTTCTATCATTCTTCTTTAAAGCTTCCTGAACCAGCACTGATGAATCAACACCTTCTTCAATTGGTATCGTTAAGATATTTTCAATGAAAAGGCTGATCTTTCTATGATGCTGATGTTTGTTCTTGTCGTTATCAATATCAACACCCAAATTGACAACATCCTCCATTGATAATTCTCTCTCCTTCAGTAACTTTTCATCATTAACGAATGTCCCATTTGAAGAATTACAATCTTTTATAAAAACTTTACCTTCTTTGACATAAAGTTCAGCATGTTCTCTAGAAATGACTCTAGAATCAAAATACCCGTTGGTGGTGTGAGGGGCCTTTTGTGAACTGTTTGGTCTACCTAACTTCAAAACGTTGGGATATTCCGGGACACTCAAGGTCTTTCTGTCAAAAGTTTCATTCAGTGAAGTGGCAATAAGAAGAAAGATGATCTTTGTTCTATCTGGCACTGTGGAGGGTGTGTTGTTATTAGTGGATGAAGAAGGTTTAACGCCATTGGTGATTGAACTGATTTGTCCATTGGTGTTTGATGTCATGATCTGAGGCTGTGATTGTGGTTTTTGTGGTTTTGGAATTATCAGGTTCTTCTGTTGAAATTGATGGGAGGGCACAGATAAGCTTTGTAGAGGTGGAGACCGTGTCTGTGGAGAACTTGAACTTTTGCCATAGACTTTGGAGTTGGACCTATTCCTTGTTCTTGGGTTCTGGACAAGTCCTATAGGAATATCCAGAGTTTCAGGTGCCTCCAACGTTGATTGTCGTGATAGTTCGTTGAGAGACATCATGAAATGTGGGTGTAGAATGATTAGATGGTTCGAATGTGTTGCTTGCTTTATTCGTTGTTGGTTTATTTTGTTTTGGCAAGGATAAATTGTTAGCACCTCTCAAGGATTCGAAGGAACGCGACTTTGTAGGTGGGTGATTCAATTGAGAGGATGTTGGTGGGCTCCAAAGGGGTTGAGAATGATAGGAGAGTAATGTGTATTAATGCAAGAGGAAGAAATGAAGTGGTGTTCAAAATTGTTGTGATCCAATTCTTTAGCCGTTGTGGAGCTGCGTGTTTTTCGCCTTTGTTACCTGCGACGCTGGTGCTTTTGTTTGTTTTGATAGCCGTCAAACTAATTTTGGCAAACTGTACGGATCATCAGACGTGTTCGCGAATTTTTTTTTTTTTTTTTTTGAAGCAGCCATGTTTGTTGCACGCAAGGCGTGTGCAACCTTCGAAATCTATCTATTATTGCTTGCGACTTGTGAAGCGACAGGTTAAAAGGTGATTAATTAATTAATTATAATACGTACAGCCTGTAATTTCCAGGTATCATTATCATTAAAAACACAAGAAAGCATTTATAAATAAAATTTTATTAACTATAAACAAATTTGTAAACCAAAAACAAATAATATCCCAAAAATACGAACTGAATGAAAGAAAACCAATATCATTCTAATCTAATTCAGAAGAGGATGGTAATTCGCCATCGTCTTCATCATCAATATCAGACCAATCTTCGACGTCTACATCCATATCACCATCAGCTTCAGCATCAATTTCATGGTTTGGCAACACCTTTAAATGATCTCCTTCAAGAACAACTCTGATGGTTTCCTTTTCTTTGATTTGGCCCTTCAAGATTAAGACAGCCAATCTGTTCAAGACCTCTCTTTGGATCAAGTGGTTCAATGGTCTGGCACCTAAGTCTGAAGTCCACCCGTTCTTTGCCAAGAACTCAACAGCATCTGGAGAAACATCCAACTTGTAGTTCTTGTCGTTGATGGAGAATCTGTCTTCGATTTCCTTTAATCTGATGGAGACAATCTTGTGGATGGCCTTCTTGGATAGCTTGTTGAAAACGACAATAGAGGAGATTCTGTTGATGAATTCTGGTCTGAAGTGAGATCTGACAGCGGCCATAACCAACTCTTTGGTTTCTGGCGTGATCTTGGATGTGGATTGGGATAAGATGAACTGGGAACCCAAGTTCGAAGTCATGATAACAATGGCGTTGGAAGCATCAATGACCTTACCTTGACCACTGGTGATTCTACCATCGTCTAGCAATTGTAACAAGACTGTTAAGACTTCTGGAGCAGCCTTTTCAACTTCATCGAACAGGATAACAGAATATGGCTTGTTCTTCAATTGATTGGTCAACAAACCACCTTCTTCGTAACCGATGTAACCAGCAGTGGTACCTAGTAACTTGGAGACGGAGTGCTTTTCCATTAATTCAGAACAGTCAATTCTAATCATAGCCTTGGAATCGTTGAATAAGAATTCGGCAACCTTCTTAGCTAGCTCAGTCTTACCAGAACCAGATAAACCTAAGAATAAGAATGAAGCTGGTTGGTTTGGATTAGCTAAGCCGGATCTTGATAATCTGACAGCGTTGGAAACAGCCTTGACAGCTTCACCTTGACCAACAACAGCTTGTGATAATTCCTTCTCCATAGAAATCAATTTGGCGTTTTCAGATTGTGTTAACTTGGAGACTGGGATACCAGTTAATCTAGCAGCAGTTTCAGCAATGGTATCGCTATCAACAACGTTTTGGATCAAGGAACCAGCACCGGCTCTAGCTTCTTCATCAGCGACTTGGGCTTCTAACTGAGCAATTCTTTCTTTGATTTCTGGAATGGCAAAGTATCTTAAATCAGCAGCAGTACCGGTATCGTTACGACGTTCAGCATCACTGGCTTTGGTTTCCATTTCATCCAACTTTCTTTTGGCAGCGGTTAATTCTTCATGACCCTTACGCTCTTCATTGTATTGGGCCCTTAAAGGTTTCAATTCTTCCTCCAAAGAGGCTTCCTTTTGTCTGGCTTGTTGCAGTCTTTCCTTAGTGGTTGGATCAGCTTCTTGATCTCTTTCTAAGGCTTTAATTTCAACTTGGATTAATTGTAATTGACGCTCCTTGGAATCTAATTCCTCAGGTTTGGAGTCACGAGCAACAGCAACACCTGCACAGGAGATATCAACCAAATCAATAGCAGAATCTGGTAATCTTCTGTATGGTAAGTAACGTTTGGCTAACTGGGCAGCAGAGACTAAAGCAGAGTCCAAGATTCTAACACCATGATGGATTTCATACTTTGGTTGTAAACCTCTTAAAATAGCAACGGTTTCTCTCGTGGTTGGCTCTCTAACATCAATCTTTTGGAATCTTCTTTCAAAGGCACCATCCTTCTCAACAATTTGTCTGTATTCAGAGTTGGTAGTAGCACCGATAACCTTCAAGTTACCTCTTGATAAGGCTGGCTTCAAGATGTTGGCAGCATCGTCTTTACCGTTACCCATTAACATATGAATTTCATCAATGAATAAGACGATCAAGATCTTGGAATCTTCAATTTCCTTCAGGACACCCTTTAATCTCTCTTCGAAGTCACCTTTGTACTTAGCACCAGCAGTCAAGGCAGCCAAATCTAAACTGAACAAACGAGAACCTTGCAAGATGGTTGGAACATCGTTTTCCAAGATTCTTTGAGCGACACCTTCAATAATAGCAGTCTTACCAATACCTGGTTCACCAATCAAACAAGGGTTTGACTTGATTCTTCTGGCTAAGACTCTGATGGTGGATCTAATTTCTTCTTCTCTACCAATGACAGGGTCTAATTTACCTTGTCTGGCTTGTTCTGTCATATCAATAGCATATTTGGTCAAGTATTCTAATTCTTGGTTGGTGTCAGCGGATCTGGAGTCAATTCTTTGGTTACCTCTTAATTGTAGAATTTGTTGCTTCAAACCTTCAGTAGTGATACCAGCTTCCTTCAAGACGGACTGAATACTAGCTTCTTCAATCAAAGCTAATAATATGTGATCTTGGCCAACGAAGGAATCTTTCTGTTGTAGTTTAATCTTAGCAGCTTTCTTCAAAATTTCACCAACAGCATAACTTGGGGTAATTTGACTTGGTGCTGGATTCTGTGATGGAGTTCTAACTAAGGTCTTGTTAACAGTTCTCTCGAAGGTTTGGTAGTCAAAACGACCCTTCTCTAGCAGTGTTTGGATGTAGTTAACAGTGCCATCTTCTGGTCTGGTGGCAAATGCAGCTAATAGGTGGATTGGTTGTAATTGTGGATGGGCATGCTCTTCAGCTAACTTCTGAGCATTGGTTATGATTTGTAAAGCTCTATCTGTGAATTGAGTTTCGTCCATTATGTAATTGTATCTTTAGATAATGCGTATGAGGAAGTTAAAGAGAAGTTGGTAAAGAGGGGTCAATAGGTTCTTAGTGGTGGCAATTGCTATTGTTTTATAGTTGAAATGTGACCTGATCGTTGCACTCGTTGCTGTGAATTTGTTTGGAACTCTCTCGAATTTCGAGCCCAAAATCGAACGCGCTGGGGGGGGGTTCTGGCAAAATCGGATGCCTCCGGACTGGTTCAGGAGCCTTCTAGAAGGAGCGCGAAATCTCTAGGCAGACCCGGGGAAAGCTAGAAGGAGACCCTGGCGCAGAGACTAGAGGGACAATCGGACAAGCGAACGTACAGAGGGAGCACTAACGCCTTCTGGAACTTCAAGTTTAACGAATTCCAGTCATCACATACATACCTGACGGTCTGATCGGGAGATCGTCTTGGAATTATGGTATTTCTAGGACTCAACAGTATTTATTTATCAACAACTCATACCATATCTTGCAGTAATTAACACCCCACTATGTATAGAAATTGGGATTTCAAGGCACTCAAGGTCCTTTCCGCTTCAATTTCGGCCCGATGAACCATTATTCTTTGTAGCCTTATACAGTATCCTAAGATTCTATAGTTGGTGCTGGAGCTTGGGGTACTACTAGTGATGAGCCTTCTTCATATAGGTGTGTGTGTACGAAAATGCATTAAAGTTCGCGAGACTAGTGACTGGTCACATCTTCGGTCTAAACCATTTGATATAGTACATCAACTTCTGAGATTGAACATTTCAGTACGGGTTTACCGTCATAATGACAGAGAAGCATCCTTAAGGGAGATCAAAACTTCTTTGTTAACACTAGGCATGTCCTCTAAATTATATCATAATCTGTTGTTCAAACTGTTCTCTACAACTCTTTGAGCCTCCTCTGTTAAAAAATGTCCTCAAAATGCTCCTAAATTCTTCGCGAAACTCCCGAAACGGAAATTTCCTTTTTCGTACAATCTGGTTTTTTTTACAGAGCACTCCCAGTCATTCAACACCAAAATGGGAATTTTCGCGAAATTTAGGTAACTGTTTCCAAACATACACAACGGGGGCTAGCGGTCTGAGCATGTCGGATGTTTCACAAAAAGACAAGATCTACATTAAAGCTTGCAATCATTGTTGTTTTTAAAATCTAACAGAAAAACAGCACCATCCTACCAATAAAGGTTTGTGATACTGATTTACTGGTCTTTATTACCTTTCCCTGTTGACCAGCAACAACGGCTGTAAAAAACACCAGACTAAACCAAGATGTTAAACCAGTAGAATAGGGCAATAGAAACGCGATCATTATAGTCAATCATTTGCTGAAGCAAGTATAATGACCTTATTTGAAGGTCTTCTCTCAGGGAATATCGCTATTATTATTACCACGATTCAACTGGTCTAATTTTTTGGTCGTTTGGTATCATTTTCTCCTTGTTCATTCTGGTCATGTTCTCTCTTGCGGTTGTAATTCATTAATTCATCATCATCATCAAGCATTGATAAAATATCGCCATCCTTATCAGTACCGGAATTGGCTTCTTCATTCTCAACTGGCTTAAATTCCTGTTTCCCCCCAACTATGAGTTTCTCAATATCAAAATTAACAACCGGGGTCAGTTGACCACCAGCAGAAATATTATTAACATTGATAACAGGTCTGATACCACCACGCGTTATAGAAACATCGTCACGGCTAAAATCAGCAATCCGGAAATTGACTTCAACAAGTTGCTTCCACTCAAGTCCGTTGATCAAATTGGTGGATTCAACCTTTTCTAGAGGTCTATCTATCAAACCTAAACCTTCGTTTACTTCGAAGTTACTTTTTCTATTGTGAATAATTTGAATTTCTTGACTTGTCAAAACGTTTTCTGGCGTAATGTATCGCGTATCAACAGTAGTACTGAACCTAACTTTTTTTGGCGTATTTCCGACATCACCTATTTTCTTCAGAATGGATTTCAGAACACTGCTGTTCATAAGTGATTTACTGATCGATGGTGCAACTGAGTCAGATTCTTGGTAGGAAGATGATGCCATGGGAGAATCATGTGAACCGCCCACTAGTGACTTGAAAACTTCCGATTCTTCTTTCAAAGCGAATGGTTGTTTCACTAGATCAGATGCCTTTTGTTTTCTGGAAGAATCGTCTAGAATGCTCCTGACAACAATGCCGAGTTCATTTTGACCTTCCACCAACTTGTTCAAAAGAACCATAAGCGATAGATCAATTAGATCCTTTGGTGTAAGATCCATCTTGGAGAAAAATTGCAAAATATTCAATGAGTTAGTCTCATTGTTGTTTCTTAAATCATATCTTAACCAGTTGGAAATTCTTTTCAATAACTTAAATGAAACCCGAAGCTTCCGATAGAGTTGATGGTCTGTTTCAAAGTTTTCAAGTAGGTACGACACCAATGTATTTCTATAATCATATGGCGTGTCATAGTTTTCTTTCTCAACCAGGAAGGAGAGATTAATAATAATTTCTGACAAGTCCTCTAAATCAGTAGTTTGCTTGTCATCGATGATCGATGTGACGGATGGAGATATCGTTAGTGAATTGATCGATTTGATAGTGTACAGTTTCGTGAAGTCTTCATAATTGGAGATAGCAGTAGCTGGTGTGGATGAAATGGAGAACGCGGTTGATGATAATTCGTTGATGCGTGCTGTTAATAATTCAACTCTGTTCTTGGCATCCTTGAGATTTTCCTCATTGGAAAGAAGGGAACAGATTTGATACCAGTAACCCTTCTGTTTACTTCTGTAAGCGTCACCAAGGGTATTGCATTCATTAGTTTGCAAGTTTTCCTGAAACATTGCAAGGCGAACATCAACCTCAACAGAAAGTTTCACCAATTCATCTAAGGGCAATCCGTGCTTTGCTGTGAGATCTGGTGGCGGAGACCCAGCCACCGCGGTATCAGAATCAGGACGATTAACCATTGTTTTGTTTCTAGAGCAAATTAGAGAAGCCAGTGAGTTGGTGGTGGGGGTGACAACTTCTGTCATTCTGGTGGCGGTGAAAGGGCTAAAATGTGAAGGGATAACAGAAGGATTAATAAATAACACAAATTTGAGATGAATGATGGAAATGAAATAGCTTGTATTTGGTTTTTTGCGAAAAAATATTAGAAGTTGTTTGATGCTTTTTTTGTATTCGTAGTCAGTTAGTTAACTTCTCGGGTAAAGTCGGAGGAATCAAAGCCCAGTTTCAAATTTAACTCGTTCGTTCACCACAGGATTGGAAAATAAAAAATCGGAGCTTCCGCGAATTTCGCAAGTTGATATCGGTCACGTGATTAGGCTTTGGCGGATTTTCTAGAAACTTCTAACCCAGTCCACTGATTACCATTAAAACAAAGCAGTAGAATAATCTAGAGGAATCATCTTAGAAACCAATTTGTCAGAATGGGTTTCAAATCAGTATAAAATGATACCGTTATCCACCCATTAATCTCACCATCGCCCATAATGTTGCTGTCTTTGTCAACATCATTCATTCATATCATACAATTATATCAATGTTAGTTTATGCCCCAGCTGCTTTATACCAATCTCAACCTCAATCTCAATATCCATTCAGTTCTTTATTTGATGGTCCTCGTCCAATAAGCTACTTACAACCAAGCTGTTCTAGAAGATCTAGAAGGGTTGCCAATCAAACAAAGGCATCTTACCGTCATCAAGAACTAAGCTCACTTAACGACTTATTCGATAACTTAATGGAAATCCACCACAAGCCAAGAGTTAACACTAGATTATTCAATTTAGTCCATTCTTATCAAATCAAGATCTCAAAGAACAACTCCAACTTCCATGACTACTCTATTAACTTTAGAGTTAACGATGAAGATGAAGTCCAATTATTGGTGAAGTCTGATTCTGATTCATTTGAAAAGATCTTCTCTTTCAGATACCAAGACATCAATGTTGGTTCCATCAAATATGAGATTAACAACAACGGGATGATCATTGTTGTTCCAAAGAGCCACACTTCTGCTGAACAAGAACCTTACCGTGATTCAAAAAGACTCTCCAAACTCTCCAACAAATCTTCCCATGTTTCCAAGCCAAAGCCATCCAGAAGAGCCTCTCCAGAGTTAACTGTTAGATCGTCATCTCCATTCACTCAAGAGAGATTCCTACAAGCTTTAGATCGCGCCGAACTATGTCCAAATTCCAAGTCTGATAGAACAATCTCCATCCCAATTACATTTGAGGAATCATCAGTTGGTGAAGATGAACGTGTTTCCTCTGATTCTGAAGCTTCCTCTGATTCTGAAGCTTCAGCTGATGAGCCATTAGAGCGACCATTTGAATCTTTCGAAGACCATTCTTCTGACTCTGATATCCACTCATTCTCTGAAGAAGAACAACACTCTGATGCCGACCTCACACCCGTGACGGATTCTGAATTAGATGACAGCTCCTCTTCAGAGCTTCATATTGAATTAGCCTCACATTCTCAAAATGAGACCTCTTCTGACTCTTCCGACTCTTCTGACGCCTTGTTGGATCAATTGGATGCCCACAATAACTCAGATTTCGCTATTGATGCCTCTTCTGGCTTATCTGATTCTGATTCTGATACCGATATCTTCACGCATCTACCAAGAGTCCACAGAAGAGTTTCTTTAGAAGAAATTGAAGAAGATTTTTAATCATGATCATTGACTGGTCATTGAATTTGTATATTAGATTTATGTTATATTAACGCTTTAACCAATTGTTTTATTTGCTCATTTGAATCTCTTTTCATACTCGTAGTCTAATTATAAAGGCCGACAGGGGCTGCCTGGCCAGGGAGTGTATAGCAATAAATCACTATATGATTGGCGACTATGCAATGTTGAAATTTCTAGCACTGCGCCTCGTTTCTATGGAGTTCAGGTCTAGTGAAGCAGTTACGTTTTCTCTTCAAAGCAAAATTTGCGATACAGAAACGGGTTTCAAAGCAAGATGAGGAGACAAGGATATGATAATAACATCGACTTTCTTTCAAAGCCATCGGACAATAAAGCTTTAATCATCACGATGAATATCCAAACAAGAAACATCAACTCATCTCATAATTCTACCAACAGGAGTTTGGAAGTTAGCATTCCCACCACTGAAATTTCTTTGGGCTGGTCTTTTTCGGATAACTTCAGGTGTAGTGAAAGCAGTATTGTTGTTTAAATTATTGTTGGAACTTTCAAACCCACTTGTTTCAGTGTTCGGATAAAGTCTAGGTGAAGGCAAAGGAGGACTTGAAGTTGAACTGGATACATCAGCTGGAGCACCTGGTGCAGTGGTGGCACCATTCAATGGTCTTTGAGTGCTCTCATCAGGGAAGTCCAATTTCTTTAACATAGTTAAATCTCTACCATGTAGAGCAGTCCTGTTCTTTGGCGCTTCCTCTTGAAGGAATCTCCGTAAATCCAAATCCTTCCAAGCAGGTGGACATGATTTCTTCTTACCTTGGACACTAGCAAATGATAAGCTTTGCGAGATGTTTGTAGCTGAGTCCAAATCTTCATCTGAGAGGTCAAAAGGAAGTATAGTAGGGTCTATCTCTTCAGGCTCTAGCTTATCATGAAACCAGGTAGATATGTAAAGAGAATGATGGGATTTCTTGAAGTGGACGTGTGAAATCTGCGAGTCTCTGGACATGGGTTAAACGTGTTATTCCTGTATATCAAGTGGTGATTATTAGAATTCCAAGGCCTTCAGATGGACGATATGGATGAACTTGAGTGGTTTTGTTCCCAGTTCAAAGTTGAAAGCTGGAAGACTCGCCTTGGAATTCACTCTGCGCGATGGTACGCGGCGCGAAATTCTGAAGAATAAACAAACAAAGGACTTAGGTCGGTGTGCCGAAGCTCTTCCTTCCAACAAATCGATTTTAGCAATTAGAAGATTTTCATCCAGTCAAGGAGACTCTAATCTACTCAACTGCCAAGATCGCAGTGTCCAGTGACAAAAGCCTAATAGAAAATTTCAAATACAGCTCTCTATAGTTGAAGCTACAAATTCTGCGATCAATCACAAGTGATAAGGACCACACCTAAAAGTTCATTAATCATCAAACATTCTCCCAAGTTTCTAGATTGATTATTCTTGAGTCGATCTAGAGCACCATCTGTTATACCATCTCAACAAAGCAGTAGACAAGGCACTTAACAAGGCAAAGGGAGGGAACAATTCAACAATGTAAACCCACAAGCTTGGGGTGATTCTAGAAACCACAGCATCCACTTGATTCTCTAAATCTCCAAAATCCAATGAGTTATCAATAACATAATCTGCACGGTTGATTCTCACATGATTGGACATCTGGGCCTTAATTCTATTCTCAGCATCTTGTAAAGTCAAATAACTATTTCTCTTCAATAGTCTTTCAATCTGTAGAGATTCCTCACACGTGACAACAACAGTAATACCACATATACTATCTAAACCGGCCTCAAATAATAAAGGAACATCCAAAATAACCATCTTTTGAAGGTTGAAATAAGCAGCGATAATCCTTCTGAAGATCTCAAACCTCACAGCAGGATGAACGATCTCGTTCAACTTCTTCAACTCTAACTTATTAGCAAAGACGTATCTCCCTAGAGCAGGAGAATTGATAGTCTCATCCGGATGAAGTAAATCTGGAACTTTACATTGGAAGTAAGCAACGATCTTACGGTATGCTGGTTGATTGGGTTCCTGAACTTGTTTAGCTATCAAATCGGCATCTATCACTGTAAGTTTATGACGGGTTTGCAGCTGTTTGGAGACTGTAGATTTCCCTGTTGCAATACCACCTGTAAGGCCAACGACCAACATTATATATATTGTGAAATTAGGATGCTTTGAAAGGCGGAAATTTGTTCCTTGATTGTCCTTCGCTTCTGGAGCGGATGATGGAGGATGAAGCAGTGTTTGTCTGCTATGAAGGCAGGCTGGTCAGTTTCGCGCGCGCCCGTGTCCGATTTTTCTAGCGAAAAACATTTCAAGCTCACAAACAGAACCATCGGCAAAGAATTAGGAAGATCCCATTCTTTCTATTGTTCTTCAGATCACCTCAGGTTTATCATCAATGTCCTGGACAGTTCCACGTATCTACACACTGGGAAGCACACCTTTGCTGTCCAATATAACGCATGAAATCGCCTGTCATTCATCACAACCAGCGGTCCCAGAGATTGTGAAGCTCCTCGCCAATGAAACCGAGTTCACCCAGTTCCGGAACGCCAACTCCACACTTCATCAAAATATGTTCAACTCCAAAAGACAGAAGAAGACCAGATCTGTTCAGCTGATGAGTGCATTTCAGCCTCCAGTCTACGGGAACGGTGAAGTTGTGCATATGAAGAACTTGATCATCGATTACGATTACAGACGATTGGCTGGGGTGATGAAGTATAAGAAATGCCTTGACAAGTCTTCCAATGTTATGATCTTAAACAATGATAAGGCTGCTTTAGATCACTTGGTGGCTAATGTTTTCAAAGGGGAGCCTGAGAGCGAAAGACCTAATTTGTACCAATGCCTTACAGATTTCAGGGTATGGAAAGCCGAAGATAAATTTAGGGATAACGTTACAGGGTTTGGGTCGATGAAGATAACAAGGATTCCTAGATCTTATGAAAGCAGTGATCAGGAATTAGACGTTCAGAATGTTGATTTGTTGAAGTTAATCTCAGAAAGTACGAGGCTAAACGCCACTTTTCTCAAGCATGGAGATTTCAAACACCTTCAATATGAACATCTTATTGTCAAGTCATCTATCAATGTCTTCACAACACTGTTCAACTGCACAAATGGAGAACTACTTCAAATAAACATCACAGAACCATTACGCAAATACGTTAATGAATGCATCAAAATTATCATCGCCACAGACCCACAACTCAAACCACAATCAAACCCTCTAACATACAGAGTACTAGACGCTGATCGTCTCACCTCTGTCATCTATCAAATTTTAAGAACTACAAAGAGTCAGTCGTCCATGATGAGAAGACAATTACAATCCTCTAACGACACGGAGTTATTTAACACCACTGGTTATTTCTGTAAGTTGGCTAGAAATAGTGGT
This sequence comes from Waltiozyma solani, assembly GCA_030462955.1. Lineage (NCBI taxonomy): Eukaryota > Fungi > Ascomycota > Saccharomycetes > Phaffomycetales > Wickerhamomycetaceae > Waltiozyma > Waltiozyma solani. The sequence goes on from JAKVQS010000005.1 coordinate 104,002, forward strand.
GTTAAGTTCAGTTTATACAACTCTTTGTATAACCACTTGCTGGCTGCTCAGATGGACTTGAAAAACGTTAGAGATGATCAAGGCGGTGTGAAGCTGGTTTGAATGAGTTATCATGGTTATGCTTATTCCGATAGGAAAGATGCTCGCATGGTTTAGTTTTAATGCATATATTTAGTAGTTCTCCACACAAAAATAGAATTCTATAAATGTGGTTCTGAAGAGCATCGTGATCAATTGAGCACACGCTGCTGTCTATTTATTAAAGGGATCACATGTTGGTTTGCTTATTGTTTAAAGATACAAATCTAAAATAAAGACCAAATAGTTCAGACTATTCAGGTTAGAGGTGGTTCTTACAAGAATTCTACCCATGAATCCACATAACGGCATTTCCAAGTTAGGAAGCTGAATGACAGTCCTAATTAGGCAATTTGAAAGATGAGCGAAATCTCTGCGCATGATTCATAGCCGGGGAAATGGGACGTCAGGTCAACAAACTGCATATGACACAGCTTCTTTCATCAGCAGACAGTCAACACGAAGGATACTTAAACCACCACAGTCTTCATTTGTATTATTGGAATTTGTCAATATTCATTTCGTATTAATAAACGCAATGAAGCCAACACTAATACCCAAAGCCTTTATCCTACCTTTTAAGCGCCATTTCACAACGACGATAGCATTTCGTTTGGCCCAGCCAACTAAGCCATCTCTGCAATCCAAACTTAAACATCACTTGAATCTTTCATTTGAGCAGGAATACAAGATCAGATCCTCATTGGAGAAACTCATAGCAGATTATTCCATCAAGGAAGTGCCACAGATCACTTTGGATTCCTTGATCAACTTATCCAAACATAGAGATGACCAACTTTCAGTGCAGACCTTGAATTACTTGACTTACTTCAATGTCAAAAGATTGAAGGCTTTCAGAAGCTTACCATACCTTGTTGTTTTGAATCCACATATCTCTGTCACTTACCAATCATATTTAAAATCCTTGGAGTTATTATTAAACATCAGCGGCGAAAACATCAAAAATGACAAGTTGATCAACGACACGCTTTCCCAATTCCACGATATCCACAGTGATGCCATCCCATCCTTATCCAGAGGGTTCCAAGAAGTATCGATTTTCTTCCCTAAGAGGTCCATCGTCGAGTTCCTAAACCGTCATTTCTATGATAAGATCAACATGGACATCATCGCTAATAATTACCTTAAGGCTTCAAGCATAGCCACCGAAGGTCAAGAGCTTGAAGACCACATTGGTATTGTTGATAAATCTCTTCACATTGCTGAACTAATCAAGATTTACGCTGGGTTTGTCAACGATATGACTTTCATCAAATACTACAAACAAGTCCCCATCAAGATCACAACAGGTGAAGATTTAACGTTTCCGTATATCGGCCAGCATTTAGAATACGTCATCACTGAAATCCTCAAGAACTCCATTAGAGCCCACATTGAGGCTGATAAAGCCGATACACCAGTCGAAGTCGCTATTAGCCAAACAATCACTGAGTCAGGAAGAAGGATCCTTGGTATTAGATTCCGTGACGAAGGTAACGGGATCCCACCAGAGATCGAAGACAATATCTTTGATTATTCTTTCACTTCTGTGCAAAAGGAGGAAAGAAATCAAGGTATGGCTGATAACACTATGCCTGGTGAAGCCATCGATACCGTTGCTGGGATGGGTTATGGTTTGCCCTTGACTAAGGCATATGTTGAACAGTTTGGTGGGAGATTGGAGATCCAGAGTTGTTGGGGTTTGGGGACTGATGTGTATGTGGAATTGGTTGGTCCCGATGAGAAGGAGTTTGATGAATAAAGTTATGCTAATATATACAAGTTTCATTTCTTCGTATGAATTTTCAATAACGTTGATGCTCTTTGATTGCGTAATTTACGATATATAATTTGCTTCAGAACCAGCTGATCGACATCTACAGGCCTCATGGTACTAAGTTTTTCGTAAAATAAATCCGCATAATGATTAAACAACTGAGGTTTCATATAAAGAACAATACACACCAAAATCTGGGATCGTTTCAATCAGCCAACGAATTCATCGGTACTGTTGGTAGTACTGAGAGTAGTCATTAGCTTGTGGCTGTTGTGGCTGACCTTGTAAACGTCGTTGGTTTGTGTGCTGAGGAGCTGAGGAATGTTGATAATAATACTGTTGGGATTGCTGCTGAGACATTGGTTGTGATTGCAATTGAGCGCCAGAGTTTTGGTTCATGTTCACATTAGGATATGGGATTGGCAAGGGTTGTTGTGGTTGGTAGTTTAATTGTGGTAATGATTGTTGCTGATGCTGATGATGATGGTGATGGTGATGCTGTTGAGCAGCAACTTGAGGATATTGTTGGTAGAATTGCTGATAGTACTGAGCATACATCTTCATGTATTGTTCTTGGTTCATTTGTGGAACTGGTGACGGAGCAGCAGAAGTAGCAGCTGTAGTGGCATTACCCCACATCGATTGGTATGGTTGAGCTTGTTGAGGAATTTGACTGGACTGAGATTGTAAAGCAGATGAATCACCAACTAATTGATCAACCATAGATTGGAAGTTGTTGTCATGATTGGTTGAAGTGGATGGCTGTGAAATTTTTGATTCCAATTGATCAACGGAGAAAGTGCCAGAGTTAACAGTTTCAGACTGAGACGGAGCAGGGATAACCTTAACAATTGGTGGAGGAGATGACGTCGCCTTGATCTTTACAACTTCAAGAGCGGACGCTTTCTCTTTGGCCTTTCGTTCCTTTTCTTCCTTTTCCTTAGCATAAGAATAAACAACTGTGGCTGTGTTACCAGAAGGGACTTCTTCTTCATCCTCATCTTCTTCATATCTGGATTTGTTGTTCTTTCTCGTGTTGCTTTCTTTCTTGATATTTTTCATATTTTTATCTTTCTTATTCGTTTCCGTCTTTTGTATATCAGTGTGCTTGGACTTCTTGGAATCACCGTTAGCGTTGCTATTCTTACCGTTGTTGTTCTTAGGTTTCGGTGACTGAGTTTGTTCTCTGGAAACAGGCTGGGATTTAGGAGCTTTAGCTTTCTTTTGTTTGGGTTTCTTACCAAGCTTAACAGCATCCAAGTTGAACTCTCTCTTCTCTTCATCATAAACAATACCAACCTTGTTGTTGACCATCAATTGCTTAGCAATGTAGCCAATGGCTAATAGTCTCAAATCCAATTCTTCATCCTGATCGTGGTCTTCATAAGCACCAATGTACTTTAGATGAGAGTTAACTTGATCTTGGAAAATACCAGCATCATTAAAGTCAGAGAACATACGGCTAATTGGGATGAATTCACGTAATCCAACATCCTCATCGAAGAACTGAGTTCTTGTTGGTCTGTGGTTGAATTTCAGTTCTGGATATTTGGCATATATCTTATTGGAGAACCGTGATAAAGCAGCAAGGAAATCATAATCTCTGAAGGCTGAAAGCGAAGCCAGCTTATCAGCTTTGATCCAAGTATTGAAGATCCTAATCACTGGAAGCAATTTAACAACGTTTTGGAAATCACTTTCCCATTGGTCGATACCATATTGTAAAATAAAGGTAATAAATTTGAAAGTGAATCTCAAGGATTTGGTAACATCGATTTCTTCTTTGAGATTAATGGAGAGACCAGCAATCAATAGGACAGCCATTCTTTCGAGTAGATTCCTTCCTTCACTTGAGTCAATCATTATGGAATCTTCCAAAATTCTGAAGAAATCATTCTCCAAGTTCTCAACCTTCATCCCATTTCTTAAGACACCTCCAGAGCGTCTCCACTTCTCAGTGGCAAAGTAGTAACCATATAACGAGTAGAAATAAGTCGTAACGTAATGATATCTTCTTTCATCGTTGCAATCATTGTTCAAACGTAATCTATTCAGCTCATCAACAATGCTTAAGCTTGAGCCTAACAGTGACTTGAAGTTGGTCAAAGCCAATTTGGATGGGATTCTGGAGGTGGCAGCCCTAGAAAATTCATTCAAAGCTAAGAATTTATCGCCTTTAGAGTCATAAATCATACCAATGTAGTTACGTGGCTCGCCAAATGAAGGCAACAATAATTCAGCATGACGACAGTATCTTAGAGCATTATCGTAGCTTTCATGGTACGATTGTGGAAGGAAGGAAGCGATCTTGGTTCTGTAACGGGAGATGGCACCCATAAATAGCAAGGAGCGATGAATGAGATAGATTAGTTTCACCTTAGTAGCTTGATCATGCGGGTCAACTTTGATAGCGGTCTCAGACGGCTGGACTTTCAAGAAGTCATAGAATAATTCTGGGATGATAAATCTAATATCATATTGACCCAAGATGTGATTTAAGATATCATTGAAGAAATCATTGGAAATCTTGGTTATTTTGAGGAATTGGTCATTCAATTTACGTAACTCAACAATGCGTTTTCTATGTTTGGATTCTTCATTCTTCAAAGATTGATGTTGGGCTTGGAAGTATTTCAAAGTTGGATGGTAGAAGTCATTCCAGAATTTGTCATGTAAGAATTCAGTCTTTTCTTCTTGTGGTTTTTCACGCTGTGCCAGTTGCGCCGTTTCTTCATGGGATTGCTCTTGGTGAATCTTGATTGAATCATCAATGTCTTCTAAGATCAATTGTAAAAATTTGGATCGGACAAAGTTCAAAATACCTGCGATTAAGGCACCATCTGGAGAGACATTTTTCAGAGCTTCTTTAAGTTGTGTTTCTGAGTCTGAAATTTGCTGTAAAACTGAGGAATTTGCTGTCATAATATGTTTGTTGTTTAGTGATTTCTGAGCTCAAAATGTCATGAAATGGAAATTTTGGAAAAAGTGTGGTAGAAAATATTGAAGTTTTGTAGTGTAGTAAATGAAATTTTATTTTATCTGGGATCCCTTCAACAGTAAATATTGATAAGCAAAGGTCTATTATAACCAACGAAATGAGATCCTTTGTAGTGAGAGATGTCTTGATAAGTGAAATAACTTGGTTTGTAGGGGATGTACGTGTGTCTGTTTTTGGATTAAGAAAGATGGACGATGGTAGCAATATTTTTTTAATCAAAATTTTATCATAGCTTTAGGATGAGTCAGTCTAACAAGATGTAAGCGTTATTAAAACAGCGTCTAGATGGGCTGAAAGGGTGTGTTGTTCGGTTTCAACTCCAATTGAATCTCAGTTGCCGCTGACAGCTTTTAATCTTTGTTGGCAGTTTCTTTTTCAAGCAAATTTTCGGACAGCGTGTGGTGTCTCCAAATTTTCGATATTTCTTTAAAGCACCTTTGATGTCACGTGCCTAAACAAAAGGGCAACAGTTGCGCGAACACGTTTTTCAGATCTGTTTGTTTACCCAAGATTTCGATTCGATGGCGAAACACACGCGTAAAACAAATAGAAATAGCGCGCTTAACTATACCACCAGTGATAACCACTAAGCAGCTTGATCGAAAACTACCGTTACTTATATTTCCAGTACTTTCCACCATAGCACATCATTAAATGAAGATTCTATGTGTTGCTGAGAAGAACTCCATTGGTAAAGCTGTCTCCAAGATCCTAGGCGGTGGTAGAGTTAGCACCACAAAGTCGCCTTACAAATACGTGATGAACTATGAATTCACCTTTGACTTTCCAGAATATGGCAATTGTAACGTTACAATGACAAGTGTTGCAGGCCATTTAACCGGCCTTGATTTCCCTGCTAACTACGGCTGGAATAACTGTAACCCAGGGAAGTTGTTTGAAGCTCCAGTTCAAGAAACACATTCCAGGGATCAAAAGATGGTCGCAAAGAACATAGAGAATTTGGCAAGGGGTGTTGACAAATTGATGATCTGGACAGATTGTGATCGTGAAGGTGAATATATTGGCTATGAGATTCTTGAAGTGGCCAGGAGGTCTAACCCAGGGTTGAGTTTGGATAATACACTTAGAGCCCAGTTTTCTCATTTGGAATACAGCCACGTTGTCAGGGCAGCCAAAAACCCCGTCAAGTTGGATAAGAATGCCATTAATGCCGTTAAAACTAGAATTGAACTTGATCTAAGGACTGGCGCTGCCTTCACTAGATTTCTCTGTGGGGTATTCAAGAGATACCGTGACCAGAAGCTCTTGGATGTTGTCTCTTACGGGTCTTGTCAGTTTCCAACTTTAGGTTTTGTAGTTGATAGATACAAAAGAGTGCAGAACTTCAAACCTGAGGCATTCTGGTTTTTGGATGTCTCTGTTAGGAAAGAAGAAAAGCCTACAAAGTTTTCATGGAAGCGTGGCAGGCTATTCGACAGAATGTCAGCCGTGATTATTTATGAGAACTGTATGAGACAACATACAGCCACCATCTCCAATATCGAGTCGAAGCAGACTTATAAATACAAGCCATTGCCGCTTACTACTGTCCAGCTTCAGAAATCATGTTCGTTGTATTTCAAACTTAGTGCTAAGCAATCATTGGAGGCTGCTGAAAAGTTGTACCAGAAAGGTTTTGTGTCATATCCAAGAACAGAAACCGATGCGTTTCCAGACGCAATGGACCTAAGAGAATTGGTATCAAAGCAAACAACAAACGGCACGTGGGGGGCGTATGCCAGATCCTTGTTAGATGACAACAAATTCGGTCAACCAAGAAAGGGTAAACATGATGATAAGGCCCATCCCCCAATACACCCAGTCATCACAACAGAATTAGGAACATTAGCTGGTAACGAGAAGAAGGTTTATGAATTTATCGTCCGCCATTTTCTTGCATGCTGTTCTACTGATGCCATCGGTGCCACGACAACAATATCTCTTGATTGGTCACAAGAAACATTTTCTGCATCTGGTCTGACGGTGCTGGAGAGAAACTACCTTGAAATTTACGAATACCAAGATTGGAAAACATCGCAACCGTTACCAAGATTTGTTCAAGGTGAAGTTGTTAATCTTCATTCTGCTGAACTCAAAGATGGTAAGACATCACCACCACAATACCTCACAGAAACAGAACTTATCGCCTTGATGGATGTCAATGGAATTGGTACAGATGCCACTATTGCGGAACACATTGAAAAGATTTCACAAAGAGCGTACATCATGAAAGAAACGAAGCAAAGGAAGACATTCCTAATACCAACTATCCTTGGTATCTCTCTTGTTGAAGGCTTTGATTCTATTGGGCTACAGAACTCGTTGACGAAGCCCTTTCTACGGAAATCACTTGAAACTGAACTAAAGGAAATATGTGAGAGTAAGAAGACCAAAGAACAAGTGATGGCAGAAATGATAGGATTATACAGGGAAAGTTTTGCAAAGGTTGTTCAGTTCCAAGGGTCACTCATAACAACTTATAATAATTATAGAAGAGATGCCAACCAGCAAGTAGTAGGCTGATGGAGCTAAATGTAATTGGATATGTGAATATACTGACATGATATCTATTGAGTTCGCCATTGGACTAAGTAATATGTACCGGTTGTTAGTTGTTGAACAGCTAGTTTTACAAAAGAAGTTTCAATCTCAGTTCACCGTGTTAAAGTATTATTCAACGATAACACAGGAACTTCCAAGGACTATATCATTCTGACATATCAATAGGGAGTTTCTGCTCAAAATCTATGAGGTTCACCATGAAACTTCTATTTGAAAGGAAAGAAAAAAGAAAAGATCACTCGAAAAAGGAGTAAAGTTGCAACACAAATAATCGCCTTACTAGCACTCCTATCTTAGCCCTAATTTTTGAAGAAAACCGATTAATGTATCTAGCCGGGGAATGTCATGCAGTTGCTTTGTTCAAGGATTATTAGGACAAGTATTGTTTAAGCCTTAATGAAAGAAGGCTTCCATCATAGAGAAGCATTTCTCTTCATCACCTTCATTCTTATTGAGCCATATTGAGCGAATGTCTAAAATCCCAAACTAACTCAACATACATTATGGCATCTTCTTCTATTCCTTTTTGTATTTCATAGCCTAGATATGATGTGAATTGATTTGATTTGATTTGATTTGATTTGATTTGATTTGATTTGATTTGATTTGAT
>JAKVQS010000006.1:0-107518 GCA_030462955.1 Waltiozyma solani
TTATTATTATTATTATTATTATTATTATTATTATTATTATTATTATTATTATTATTATTATTATTATTATCACAATTAGATGATCCAGATATTCAGTAGTAGTCGTAGATCTCCTTGTCAAAAATCAACCTGACGTATTATATTAACTGATATACAAATCTGCAAAAGCAGTGGGGCGGGTGGTATTCAACCAAATGAGAACCAATCAATCAATCACTATCCTCATTTATTGCTGTTTGCACTCTGGTGGTTGAGTCTTACCTTTAGCACCGGTATCTTCTTCGTCATCGTCGTCGTCTTCATCGTCGTCTTCATCTTCATCTTCATCATCTTCATCGCCTTCTTCATCATCGAATTCTTCGCCATCTTCAAATTCTTCGCCACCTTCATATTCGACAGCAGAACCGGTAAACCAGTCGATGGCCCTTGGAATCAACTTGTCTTTGATTTCTTCACCTAATTGGTAATCTAATGCCAAGCGTTCTTCTAGTTCTTCGTCGATATTTTCTTCGTCTTCATCATCATCTTCAGACTCCTTTGGTAATTTTGGTGGATCAAAGAAGTTGAAGAAAGATTCAACAGGAGAAACTTTTTCGATTATTCTGGTTTGTTGGGTTTGTTTGTTTCTTTGTTTTCTTCTTTCAATTTCAACAGTGGTGTTGGCCTTTTGGGAAACCCATTCGATTTCATCACCCTCGGCATAATCATAAATGAAATCACCAGAGTAGCCTAATTCTTCTTGGTAGTAATAGCTCTTAGTCAAGATCTTGTTCTTGAAGAATGGGTTTTCACCAAATTCAAACACCAACTTGAAACCTGGCTTGGATAAGTATTCCAGTCTGATGTCTTTCAAATGGGATAAAACTTCACGGTCTCTTTCGGTGATGGTTTCAGAGATCGGGTATAAGTTGTCTAAAGAGGTCAGCCAGAAGTCAGGAATACCACCAATTTCTTCATCTTGATCTTCAACATTTTCGTCTTCTTCTGGTTCTTCTTCTTCTTCTTCTTCTTCGTCTTCTTCATCGGCACCTAATTCAGCTTCAATTTGTTTACCAGTTTCAACTTCTTCTTCAGTTGGTTCAATGTCACCGTTGATGATTTCTTTTCTGTGTGCATAGATTGGGGCGTACTTTTGTAAGAATTTCTTTTCTAATTCTAATAGTTCTCTTTGAAACTCTTCTTCAACCTTCATTTGTTCCTTTTGAACAGCTTTCAAAGAGTAGATTCTGTTCTTGACCTTTGGTGGTAATGAGTCAATGTAACCAGAGTCTTTACCAACCAAAGTACCTAATTTACCTTGGATCATTTGTAAGAAAGCTGGATTGGAAGCTAAGTTCTTCTTGATTTCGGCTTCTTCGTCAATGGTGCTTGGAACAACTGGGTTACTCTTCAGGTAAGAGCCAGTAAAAGAGGCTGGGGTGTTTTGTGGGGTTGGAGCACTGGCTAATTGGTTGATCTTTCTCTTGATTGGTTCAGACATTGATGATGATGATGATTTATCGTTAACTAAGCCTGTTTTACCGTTAGATGTACCTGGATCAGTCAGGGCGTACTTGTTTGTTGTCTGTCTGTCATAAAAGCACATATGAATTTATAAAAAATTGTCACAGCACGAGGGCAAAACGATGAAAACGAGTTCGCGAGTTTCCTAGTTAGGAAGTGCCAAAGCACAAGCCTTCTATCAAGGATGAGCCATGATCGCTGGCAAAAGCAAACTCCAAGCTTGTTGTTTTTGGATGCCAATGAAAAAAAAAGTATGGAGCATGCTTTTTGAAGACCAATAAATATTTATTCTTTTACTTCTGTTAAACAAATTCTTTTGGGAGCTATTCAACATTTCAGCAATTTCTGGTAACCGATTTTGAAATTTGGCAAGATTCATAAGCGTGCGGTGATCGGTATCGCTCCACAGGAAAACAAAAACAGTTGCAATTTGCAACATAACGTACCATAACGTTCATATCATTCCGTATACAGCAGCACGCTAACAGACATCGCTGTTTCACCTTGCTGTGATAAATAACGTATAACACAATGTCCAATCCACCAAAAGATTCTACCGAAGCCGAAGACGTTTTGGAATTCTTGAACTCTTTACCAGAATCTAGCAAAAAGGGGCCAAACAGCACACAAAGCGCTAAAGGTGCCAACGATCTTGACATTCTAGGCTTCTTAGATGAACTAGAGGCTGATGATGATAAGTTAAAGACTCCTAAGACTACAGAGACTGCAGAAGCTTCAAAGGAAATATCAAAAGTTGCCACTGAAAAGACTTCCACTAACAAAGAAAGTGCTACTCTAGCTGCGCCACAAGATAAACAAGCGGACGAGGTCACCACTGAAATTGATTTAAATGAAGATAAGAAACAATCATATCACGAAGAAGAAGAAGAAGAAGGAGAAGAAGAATTTATAGATCCAATTGCCTCCATTTCTAGCTGGTGGTCATCTTCAGGCGCTAAGACCGTTGATTCATTTTGGTCCAGTGCTAAATCCAATGCTAATCAATTGCGTGAAAAGGCCCAACAAGAAGCGTCACAATTGAATGAACAATTGAAGAAACTTCCTATCAATGAAATCAACGAGCAATTGACCAAATCTTTGAACGAAGGGTCCATTAACGTTCCTAAGTTCACCAACTTATCAAACCCAAAGATTGGTTTCAACTTCTTGAACACTGTTTACGACTCATTATTGAACGATGGTGAAGGTGAAACTTTGAAGATCAACTTAATCTACGACTTAGAAAACTTCCAAAACGTTGACGACCTGGTCTATAAGAACTTCAGAAAAGTGTTGAGACAAGTTCAAGGTGGTGTTAAATTAGAGATCAACGATAAGGCCAACTCTAAGAGAAGAAAATCTATCAGCTCTAACGCAAATGGGTTGAAGACTAGAAACTTAAATCTTTTCCAAGGTATCTTAGCCGATGGTGAAAAGCTAGTTCTTGCAAACTTGGAGAACTTCATAAACTCTTATCAAATTGAAGAGGGCGAATCCGAAGCCTCTCATTTATTTCTTTCCATCCTTCCTATTCAAGTAGCCTCCGCAGCCTCTGAACCAGAATCTGACTCAAATGATGAAACTAAAGTCATCAAGGTTGACAACGACAGCTCCTCAAGTTTCTCTTTCCTCGTTGTTTTGAAGGACTTGACAAACAAAATTGAAGTTAAAACCAGATCCCAAGGCCTTCCAATTAAATGGGCAAGCTGGCTAGATGGTTCAATCGAAGCTCCTGCCGCTGCTAAAGAACAAGAAGGCGAACAAGAAGTTGACGAAGATGTCGATCCTACTGAATGGGTCAAAGACTGGGTTGATGACGCTTTAAGTCTTTCTTTCGGAGTTGTCTCTCAAAGCTATGTTGTTGAAAGAATGGGTTATTAATGAGACACGATAATTGGCAAATCATTTGATGTGTATTTGAATACAAAATAAGCTTATTATACCTGGTTTACAATATAAACTACTAGTAAAAACAAAATCCCAGTAATTTACTATTAACTCTCCTAATACATACGTAACATTTGGAACACTATAAATAATCAAGATCAACGCAATTTTTGAACCTAAGCTCTGAAAGCCTCCTTAGGGATGCCACCACTAGCGTTGAATTCAGTGAAGATCTTCAAAGATTGTTCATAGTTCCAATTGGATTGTTGAGCCAACATCACAGTGAATTGTTCGTTCAATTTAGTTTGAATCGAAAGCTTCTGTAAGAATATTTGTTGTTCACTGGTGAATTGACCTGCGATAGCTGGTGGTGGAGCGGTTTGTGGAGCAACAGTAGTTGGTGCACCTGGAACCGGAGTGACTGTTGTTGATGGAGCAGCAGTTGGTGGTCGTTCTTTAGTTATATCATTCCAAGCTGATGGATTGGCTTTAGGTCTTATTGATAACAGATCTGAAGCGATGATGAAACCACCGTTAGGACCTGGAACAATGGTAAATAATCTATCAAAAGACTTGTAGCCTAACTTGGTTGATGATGAGTTGATAGCTGGTCTTTTTGGTCCTGATGCTTTGTTAGCATCGGCAACTGGATTAGCAATTTCCTGTAAAGAACCGTGAAGGGATATCATGAAACCAGCTATTTGTGGTAACCTCCAGCTTTCGATGGAGTAGTGTGCTGGTGATTCAGCTAGTAGATGCTTTGTTTGTGGGATGTTTTGGAACAGCTTGAATATTTGTTCTGGACCTTTACCCAATCTTGTAGCTCTGGTCTTTTCTGAAGAGACACGGGAAAGATTTCTAGAAATTGGGATGTAATAACCAAATGAGGATTGAGCTTCTTCATCGTTTGGAATGGAGCTATCAGCACATAGGGAGAATTGAGAGTCAGATGTATACAGCGACATCAGTTGTGATCTATCAGTGTCCCATAATGACAGGAAGTGTTGAATAAATTGAGAGGAAAGGTTTTGAATTTCAGTGTCTTCAAAGAAAAATTGCTTTGAGCCTACTGGCATTTGATAGATCTTGGCGACGATTGATTCATCTCTCACAACAACACCATCTAGTATAATGAGCTTTGGAAACACTCTAACAGCTTCATCTTTATAACCTGGGTCTGTTGTAATTGGGTTATTCACCATAATCAATTCCCTTAACTTTTTGAACTTGTTCTTCCAAAGCTCTAACGATCTCAGTCTTTGAATCCTGTTGTTTGAGAGTGACAAGTTAATCAAATCAGGGAAAGTTTGAGAAAGAGTAGTGACACCATTCAAATCTTCTAGGTTGTTATTGGAAAGGTCAACAGACTCCACAACAAGTGACTTCTCTTGGCCCGCTAACTTCATCAAAGCAGGGAACATTTTGGATTGTGTGAATGAGCCCAACTGACTTAATTCAGGGTCACTGGAGATCATGGACAAATTGAGTATCTTGGTATTAGGGTCGAAGCGTCTCATGAGGAAGCTCTTCAACATCCCAATGGTGTTTGAAGTCTCAACCGATTGCTGTTGTGTTTTGGTGATCTTCAAGGAGCCGCCTGCGAATCTGACACCGGACCATTTACATAGGTCAGAAGCATCATTAGCGTTTCTGACATAAACTGTGATGACATCGTTGTCCAAGGATGAATTGACAAAGGTGACTCTGGATTTTCTGGCCAAAAAGGTCAGAAGCTCATCTTTGGAGGCACCAGTCCAGCCTCGAACTTCAACTGGTACCGTGTTGGATTGCATGTTCTGCTGGGCTAATTGTGCAACATTGTTAGGATTGTTGAAGTTGTTTTGGTTTTTGTTGTTATTGTTATTGTAGTTGTTGTTATTGCTGTAATTGTTCCTGCCTCTGTACGACATTGTGTGTGGTGGAGACTTGGCCTTCAGAAGAGTTAACCTTGTTCAATATTTATGTTGTGCTTATGTCTATAAATTTTTTTGAATCTGAAGTGCCTTTTCCAGATCCGCGACACAACCAAGTTGCCTACAATTTACAGAACAAACAACCACAACCAATGCCATTGAATATTTAAGAAAAAAAAAGCGTCTATATTAGTTTTGGGTATTTTAATTCAACCACGCAAAGATCATATTTCTTAGGTTCGAATGGTTTCTTCTTATGACATTTTCAATCAAGAAAGCCGAATATTTCATTGGAAATCAACGACTCCTATGGACTCTTCGGCAAAGGGGGTGGGTAGTGCTCCAACCATATGATGTTGGCCAGTCGCGACTTCTGGTGGAAAATTGGAAGTAAATGTTTCAATTTCGAGCGACGTGTTGTTTATCAAAGTTGCCAGTATCCCTCAAGACCATTAATTCAAAATCAAAGTACCACTAATAGGCCTTAAATTCTCTCCATAATGAACTCTAAATACTCCTATGATGAGAACTCCGCAACATGGCCTGTGTTCGCATTGGCTCTTCTATCAGTCGCCACTGTGCCGCTCACAATTCATACCATCTATAAGGCCTTGTCAAAGGATGAATCACCATCATCTCATTCAGCCATTGATGATTCAAAACACTCTCCAGAGCCCGTTAAAAAATACCGTAAGAAGACACTGAAATCAGCCATCTTTAATAAGAAGACGCTGCTCTTGTTGCTTTCTTGGTTAGCAATTGGTTTCTTCTCTTACAAAATCTATGTTACTGAGCCATCCTCTGACGCCTCAGCTGGAGTCTTCGATCCTTATGAATTGCTTGAAATTGCATATGGTACCCCTGAAAAGGAAATCAAGAGTCACTACAAGAAATTAACCATTAAATACCACCCAGATAAAATCAGAAACAAATCCGAACAAGAGAAAAAGGAGTTAGAAGAAAAATTCGTTTTGATTTCCAAAGCTTACAAGGCCCTTACCGATGAAGTTACCAGAGAAAACTTTGAGAAATACGGGCACCCAGATGGTCCACAAGAAACTTCCCATGGTATCGCCTTACCAAAGGCCTTGATTGAAGGTGCCTTGTCCCCGGTTTTATTGGCCATTTACATTGCTTTGATCGGTTTAGTGTTACCATACTTTGTCAACTCTTGGTGGACTAAGACTAAATCTTACACCAAAAAGGGTATTCACAACGAAACTTCCACTCTATTCTTAGAAAACATCTTGAACTTCAAACCATCAGAAATCGTAACTGTGGATACCATATTACAATGGCTGAGTCAATCCAAGGAATTTCACTTGATCAAACCATCCTCTTCGAGTGAAGAGATTTACGCCGTCTTCCAAAAGTACCTTACTAGATCCTCTCGTTTAACTGACGCTGATTACGAAATCATAGCTCTTATCCCAGCTTTGATTAACGGGTTGGTTGATATCAGTTCCACCTTCAGAAACACCGATATTACCAACACTGCTTTTGAAACTTTAAAATTGTTCACTCAAGCTTTAACCCCATCAGTTAAGAACGAATTGTTTCAATTACCACACGTTGATCCAGAAGCCATCGCTAAGACCAATATTGTCAGATTGACTAAATTATTGAAGTTACCAAAGGATCAAATAAAGGAAACTTTAGGTATCACATCTGACTTCCAGTTAGATGAATCTTTGGCCGTTGCCTCCAAGATTCCAATTTTACAGTTGGTCAAGGCTGATTTCAAAGTCACTGGTGAAAAGGTTGTCACACCAGCCTCTAATGCCTACATTTCTGTGAAAGTTATCGCTAAATCTGCTATACACAAGGAATCTCAATACCGTGCTAAGATCACGAATGAATTGCTAGAAGAACCAGAAACTTTCGAATACTTGAAGGATCCTTTCAAGATCGTTGGTGAGCAACAGGTTTTACCTACCGCTTACACTCCATACTTCCCAGCTGAAAGACAATCCAAATATGTTGCTTTTATAGTAGTGCAAAAGGATGGTAAGATTACTGATGCACCAGTCTTCTTCCAGAACTTAGACTTGTCTAACTTACAATTGACACAGGCCCAATTAGACTCTCCTAGCACCGAAATCAAGATCGGTACCTTCAAGATACCGTTCTCCCAACCAACTCCAAACGAACCAGGTAAGTACCAATTCCGTGTCGTGATCAAATCCTTGGACTACTTCACTCCAGATTTAGACTTCCCGCTGGTAATGCACGTTGAGAACCCACCAAGGGTTGAAGAAGTCAGCTACGATATTCCAGACGCTGAAGAAGGCACATTGGCCGGTACTATGGCTCAGTTGAAGGGTGAAAAACTGTTCGATGACGATGATGATGATGAAGAGGACGACGATGAAAGTGATTTGGAAGATGAAGAAGACTGGTCCGATATCAACACCGACACTGAAGACGAAGCTGAAGCTGAAAAGTGATTTTTCAGCTAGATGCTCATATTAATCACATGTATATTGAAGTAATTAAAGCTACATGGGACTAATTGGCCTTTTGCCCTTTGTTTACTTTGACACAAAGACGCGGCGGCGTAGCCGTTGAGGAATTAGCACAAAAGCGTGAAGCAAGATGTTGGATCTGAGATCTATAAATCACAAATGATTGAAGCCTCTGCTCTTTATCGAGCACAGGATACCATTTCCTTAACCATCATTAAACAGAACGAAGACTTGTTAGAATCAACTTTGCGTACACCTGAAAACTGTTCAATTGAAAATCAACACAAAACAAAAAACCACAAGAAGGTCAACAAAATATTTAGATTTCAAGCATACTGCACCACCAGTACCATGTCTGATCAAGGAGCTTAAGTTCATGAGCCCCAAAGGAAGCTTTTATGAATTCGAATTGGATGAAGCTGAGTATAAGGGCTCCAAGTTCTGGGAAGAGTTTCAACATCCAAGATACCTACAAGGATTCTTCAGACCCAGGCTACTTAGAAGAGTTCAATGCCCAATCCTTTCAAATTGTTTTTGTCAACCGGAATGATATATATCCAATTACGCGAAGAGAAGATTCTTTGTCAAGGATGTCTTCGATGTCGATGGTACCCCAGATTTCAATTCTGCCAAAGCCAAACCTCCTTACATTTACAACTTATTTGGGAGTTTAATTGATGGAAGAGCTAGTCAGACAGATTTGTGGTTGAAATGCGGTGCAGTTCATGAGCACTATACATACTTTGATTCAGGTTTGTTCTTCAAGTCAGATTTTGGATTTGTCTCTATTCCAGTTAGTGTCTTTGACTGGGATTCGATTTTCCGTGGCAGGAATAGTGAATGCTTCTTCAATTTCTATTAGAATTAACAGTAAATTGAAAAGGAGCACTAATACTCTGAGAAGATTGTTCTTCTAACGGATTTCATTCCTGATGCAAAAATATTCAATGAATTCATCAAAGATGTCATTGAAAACAAAGTAAAACAAAGATTCATAAAAGATATGAGCAGATAACCAGGTGCTTTGTTAGCAATTGCCAAAAAGTCAATTTTCAAGAAGATTGGTGTTAATCATCATCTAGTCTCAATAATGGAAAGGAGAGTTGATGAATTGGTGAAAAAAATCGCCAATATGATTGAATCTGGTTCATCCGACAAATATAAAGACAGTCATTTGCAACTGAATCTAGATGAATTATCAGTTGAAAGAGTCAGAACTAGGAAGAATCAAAACCACGCTGAAGATTCTATCAAGGAAGATCTTAAAAAGAGTATCACAGCATCGCTTCACTGATGAGAGATTGGATCTGAAGCAACCTGTTCAAGAAGAAGAAAAGACGCTTGAAGATGAAGAATTCAAAGCCGTATCACAAAACCGAAAGAAGGGGAGAGAAATGCGTAAGCAAACTATGCAAGCCGAGAAATTGGGCTCAAACTATGGTAACACCTCTAGCTTGGCTTCAAAGCTCTCAGCAAATCCTTCTTTGTCAAACTTGGCTCTCAAATCACAATCCGTTCCTTCTGACCCAGGCTCTGCTACATTAATTGTTAAAGAGCAACAGCTAAAAGCTAATGAACACAAAAAGAAGATCAAAGGACCTGACGATCCTGAAGAGGAAAAGAGAGCAAAGAAGAGAAACTCAAGCTTATTTACACTATCCCAATGACGCCACTCATGAAAATTGCCGTTGATGAATTCCTGGATATGAAGAATATGGTCAAGAAATTTACTAGGCTCTTTCAACCATGTCACTTCAAACGTGCTGAATCAGCAGGTATCGATTTAGCTGCTGCCATGGAAGATGCTACCAAAAGATCTAACTCTGTTCAAGTGCAAAGGTTAACTAAATACAACTCTGAGGACCCAACTGACGTTGCTCTTATTAGGTAGTTGGCCCAACAAGTGGAAAAATATGACAAGATCATGACATGTCACACAAAGAGCTTCCAAAGGAACTCACCACCAAGATGGAGTTGGAGTTCATGGTTGAGATCAAAGAAGCAATTGATGAGATTGAATTTTCTAAGGGAAAGGAGCACAAAGAAATTACCAAATTAGAAAGTAGCCCTCGTGAATAGATGTCTGATCGTTGAATGAAGTTAAAGATAATTCAAGTGTGGGAAATCAACTTATGGACGACGTATTGTTTTCATTATTAAATAAATCATTTGGAAACACAAGAAGCTAGTGTATTTAATCCCAAATATTGCGAAGGGTATGCTCTACGAATAGTGTAAACATATATAGTCACATTTATCAATATTTTCACCCCTTCAAATACACAAGTAAACCTCCCAAAACAGATTTGGTTAGCCATGGTCTCCTTAAACCTAACCAGACCAATAACGGTAAGCCTGTGGTGTTTCAACACTTACAGGAGCCAGATTTTCGTTGGCTTCGGTTTGTTTCTTATCAGCTGATTCGCCCTTGGTGTCGTTGCCATTAGCAGAGTTCGAGTTGCTGTCATTGAATGAGTTGGAGAGATTGAATTTTGATGAGTGGTTTCTAAGAGGTGTCTGCAAGACTTCCTTAATCCCATTAATTTTAGAGCTGACTTCATCTCTTCCATCCAAACTGTCACCTAACAAATCTTCAATCTTTTTCAAAACGGAAGAAGTCATCTTTGAGAAAGACAATCTATCAAGTATGAATTCTTCTTGCTTTCTCTGGAGTGACTTTCTTTCAATTTCCAACTCTTTCTCGATGCTTTCAATCTTGGATATCTTCAAATCCAATTTGTTCAATTTCGTGTTTATGATAACATTCGTTAGCTTATTCATTTCTATTTCTTCATTTGTTTTGTAAACATGGGAACGCGCACCAACTGAAGCCAATGCTATCTTGCTACCTACTTCCAATGTAATGGCTTTGTCTTCATCATCTCCATCGCCATCTGAGGAGTCATCTGAGGAGTCATTCCCAGTTTCAGTTGGTTGTTTGGCTGGCAACTCCCTGGAGTACCTTTCGTCAATGACCTTTATGGCGCTGTTAGTGGCGGCCTTGACAGCATCTGGATCAACCAGAGAGGTCAAGAAGGCAATGGTGGAAAGTACTGGGTTATCAGCTTGTGAGAATGGCAAATATGGGGCGTATTTCAAAGGACCCAAAGCTTCTGGGTTTTCATCAGCCAATAAGTATCTATCTTCAATTGGTAGCTTCAAAAATCTCACGATACATTGTTCAACAGTGTGCGTACCAACGTGTTCAGAGATCCTGTTCCAATCACCTTTGAAATTTGTCAAGCCTTCCAATAAGTTCTTCAAATCTTTCTTAGACCAACCGTCATTGATTGAGTGCATGATCTTAGGTTTCTTGACAGTTGTGTTCGCGGTGGAAGTTTGTTCGTTTTCCTTAGCTGGGATAGAAGTAGAAGTTTCAGACTTTTCAACTTCTCTTATGGATCTCTTGGTTTTAGTTATCAATTCATTCAGCTTTTCCAGCTTGTATGGTTCTAATGGTGGTTTGAAAGACTCAAATGGGAATAAACCTCTAGGAGCATCATAAGCCACAGAGTAATCACCGGTGAATGGAGGTTTAATGGCTTTTGGTTTGGTGCTTGGGTCAACTTGGTAGTTGATAAGACCCCATTTGGACAAAAATCTATGAAGCCTTAAGATGGTACCAACATCACCGACTAAGTTTCTTCTAGCGGCTGTGATTGTGAGATAGTCATTTGGGTTCAACCTATAGGCGTTGATCAAGAAGTTTCTGTAGTTGACGTAGATTTCTGGAGTTTTGGATGGGTTTTGAGCAGTGAAGAACTCAGGCAAGGACTCCTTTTCAATTGGATGAATTTTCTTGAAGTCGAACCAGGAAGCGTAAGAAGGTATTACAATTGTGTGTGATTGTGGAATATATGGTTCATCGTCAGCATCATCGTCATGGTCATGTGCTGTCTCTCGTAGCTCGTTCGATTCATTTTCAGGCTGCTCTTCTGGTTTGATCGCATCACCATTTTCTGTTCGAATACCGTCTTCTTCAATATTGTTGGGTGGTAATTCCTCGGAAGGCTTGTTCAACTTGCTGACAGTATTTCCAGCGATTTCGTCTTTTTCTTCATCGACATCCATCTTATCAGCGCTATCTTCATTGACAATTTCCTTCTTCTGTTCATTATTGTACCGCTCTCTTTCTTTGTCATCATCGTTAATGTCATCGTTAGCGCTTTCTTCTTCCTCTTCTTCCTCGTCATCGTCGTCCTCATCCTCATCCTCATTTTCTTGATACCCTTCATCATTCGTTTTCTCTTCAATTACCTGATTGAGTTCCTCAGCCCTAGAGTTATCTTTTTCGTCATCGTCGTCTTCCTCTTCGTCGTCGTCATCGTCATCATCGTCATTTTCTTCTTCGTCTTCTTCTTCTTCGTCTTCTTCTTCTTCATCATCATCTTCATCATCATCTTCATCTCCTTCTTCTTTTCTCTTTTCAGTTTCTTTTGATTTACCTTCTGTAGCAATTTCTAGAGTAGTAGACTCTTGTTGTTCAGAAAGGGTGTCAGTAAAAGAAGAACTTTCTTGGCTATTTTCAGTTTGTTGTGGGACAAGTAATGTGGAAGAAGGCTGGACTTCGTTACCTAGAGTTTCGTGTTCAGATGAGACCCGAGATTCTGGGGCGCTTGGCTCAGCAATATCGATATTGGCACCTGATTCATTGTCGGATGACGATGTATTTTCCATGCCTGTCATGGAAGATAGTTCAGGCAAAGTTTCAGTGGCTGGTGGTAATGGTTTGTTGGAGGTTTCTGATTGTTGTGACAACTTTGTTTGTTGAGTTGTGTTGGGAACTGGATGATCACTTGGACCTGAATATTGGAATGCCATTGTCATCTAAAAGAGTATTAATTGTAGTACTCTTCGATCAGTGAGTTAACTAATACTGTGATGGAATTGCCCAGTTTTGTGGTTGTTTAGCGCTATTGTATTTTCGGCCTGTGCCTTTACGTGTGGTTCGTTGTTTACGTTTGTTGTTTTCTAAACCCGGCAGCCCGCCTCCAGTTTGATAAATTTCGAAACAGCCGCGCTTATTTCCTGTTTGGGAAAACAAAAGGATAATTTTCATGCGTCTTAAGCTGTCAGTGTGTCTCCAGCTCTTTCAAGGTAGGTCTAAAAGCTCGGCTGAGTGCAAATTTGTAGGACTTCCAAATTCAAGAATAGCTATTATCAATCTTTACCAATATTGTTGAGTCGTTGGTGCATTCGCTTAGTTATTTATTTCTTGGTTTAGTTTTCGTGTGATTATATAATCAGTTAGGGTAACACTTGCTATCTGCTATTGCGTGCGATCGAATTCAACTTTTACAAACAGATCCCTACCCTCCATTGAAAAGCTTTCAGAATTCACAGAGCTGGTGGTGCCTCTATCTGTTTTCTTTTCGCTCATCAACTTTATCAAACACATCACGATCATGGCATCCTCCACTATTCAGATCGTTGCTGCTTGTACATTATCCTTAGTGACAGGGATTTACATTGGCCAATGCTTTAGCTCATCTCCGGCCTCCAAAAATCAACATCGTTGCAAGAAAAATAGTAAGGGTCATACTACTTCCTCCAGCTCTTCATCAGAAGCCACAAATACCCCTGAATTAGAATCTTTAGACTCTGAATACGAAGATGATGATGAAAACGATGATTTGAGTTCTGAGGAAGAAGACTACTTGGTCAACTCCAAATCATTAAATGACATCCCAGGTGAAACCAGAATGGCTTTGGTTATCAGAACAGATTTGAAAATGACAAAGGGTAAAGTTGCTGCCCAATGTGCTCATGCTGCCTTGGGCTCCTACAGATTGATGTCCTTAGAGGGCTCCGAATCTGAAAACTTACCTCTATTGAGAAGATGGGAATCTCATGGCCAAGCTAAGATCACATTACAATGTAAATCCAAAGAAGATTTGGATTTATTGTTTGCCAAAGCTATCAGCTTAAACGTTAACGCTTATATGGTTAGAGATGCTGGTAGAACTCAAATAGAACCTGGTTCTGTTACTGTTTTGGCATTGGGTCCAGCTCCGAAGCCTGTCCTAGACCAAGTGACTGGTGACTTAAAGCTTTACTGATTATATATGAAGTTTCATGCAACTAATATCTTTCCAATTCAAAAGATACTTATTCTGGTTTATAGCTAATGCTTTTTAAGTCGCAGCACCATCGTACTTCAGCTTCGATATCTACGTATCAGACTCGCAAATCTCAACAAGACGAAATAATGTACATAATAAAAAAATCTATTTACAATTTGATGTACCAGAATCAACTTCGAGATATTCAATCTCTAAAAGCTTGCTCTAGAGAGGGAATCGCAGGCATCTAAAACTTTAGAGTCGTTAACTTTGGTGATCATTGATCTAATAACTCTAGGATCGTTCTTCAATGTTCTCAAGATTTCATTTTGGACAGAGGAGGAGGAGTCAAACAACATGAGGAATTTGTGACCTCTGAAGTGTCTTTCTTGATCTTTTGTTATGATTTTAGGTAAGGTTGTTGTACCTAAAGATTTAATACCTCTGATGACACCACGATTCTGTAAGATCAATTTACCGATTGTGGTGGAGACTTCTTTGGCTTCTAAGGCAGAAGCATTTGCTGATGTGACTCTGGCAATAGCTACTAGTTCGTATAACATGACAATGTGGGTATAACTTGATGGGAAGACGGGGTTTATACCAAGCGATAATCTTGATCTTTCTATTCACGTTTGTTGACCGAGCTTTTTTTTCACAACTCCAACCGCGGATTTTTCTATTATGGAGGTTTACCGGAAATTTTGGCAGAGGAATTCACCTTCCTAATTAAGCATTTATTGACTTTTTTTTTCGTTTTATATAAAACAACCAGTTTCACTTCAATCTTACAAATAACAAGAAAAGAAAAAGATATACCTCATTTAATTAAAGAATATGAAATGAACCGATATTTGATTTGAACGGTGAACTATAGCTTAGGTCTAGCGTTGTCGTCAACGATAAACAAACCCTCCTGCTGAATGGTTGCGACCAAATCACCTTCCTCAGGATCATAAGCATAGCCATCCATAAGCTTTCTACCGTTAACTGATCTTGGGTGCTCAAGAGCGGTATATATCCAATTGTTCATATCTGGTGTTCTATGAAAGTGTAATGTGTGGTCCAATGAAACACTTAACTTAGGAGAGAACATTTTGAGTTTTTGGAACTTCCAGATGGTGGATAACATCAAAGAATCGGAGAAGTAGGCGAAGGCGATGTAATTGAAGATTTTCTTGGTTGCTGGAGTTCTCAACTTCACAAAGTAATCGACATCTATTTCATCTGGTGTCTTGTTGTAATCTGAATGCTTTGGGTCACTAACATCGTCGTAGTAGTTTTCACGAATCTTGTACTCACCGACACCATGTGTGTATCTTTCGAAAAGGTTTTGAATAAGCTCTCTTGAGGCTTGAAATGGTTTCTTATTCTTTGAAAGGAACTTCTCTTCAACCAGTTTGGCAGGGGAAACAAACTTGTCGATCTGTTTAAATCCATCAATTCTCGGCTTCATGCTGTGAGTCAATTGATTCTTCAAATCTTCTCTGTCTTGAGTGAAGGAGATGATTTCAATGAAGATGATCTTATTGTTTTGATAAGCTCTTGTTTCCCTGCTCATGAAGTTTTTACCGTCTCTCAATCTTTCGACTCTGTATTCAACATCAACTCCAGGCTTACCAGCAGCAAGGAAGTAGGATTGTAGAGAGTGTGGATAGAAATGTTCAGGAACCGTATTATAAGCAGCAAGTAAGGCTTGGGCTATAAGAGAGCCACCAAAGATACCTCTGGCACCCAATGGTACAAATAGCGGTTCCTTGTTGTTGAACACGTCTTTCTTGACCTGAGTAAGGGCAAGTGCTTGCTCAAGGCTTGAACGGTACTGAATTTTGGTTAAGTGCCTGTAGGACATTGGAAGAACAGATCTGATGATGTACTCGTGGATTGATAATTAAGATCTTGCTGGAAATGTGGTTGGTTTGAGGGGTAAGTTTTGTTATCATTCAGATTTTTCGAAT
Source organism: Waltiozyma solani (assembly GCA_030462955.1). Taxonomy (NCBI): domain Eukaryota; kingdom Fungi; phylum Ascomycota; class Saccharomycetes; order Phaffomycetales; family Wickerhamomycetaceae; genus Waltiozyma; species Waltiozyma solani. The sequence continues at coordinate 15,789 of JAKVQS010000006.1, forward strand.
ATCTCCCTACAGAGTACGGAGTCAGAGTCGCCAAAAGTCGGGGATAGTTCGGGGTGATTCAGCTCCAAAGTTCCAGGCCTCGGTAAATTCTCACGGCGGGTCTTTCAACTGAACAATACGGTTGTAACTGCTGATCGTTCAGCGTTGATTTATTGTTTTACATGCATTTGTGACTATATAATTTACTAATCCTCTTAAAAGATTAATTCAGGTATATACCTGGTATAGATTATTACACACATACTTTACTTATACATTAAAGGCTTCGAACACAGACGAGACGACTTACATTCTAGAGCAACCAATAATCTGACAAATAAATACCAAAAATGCAGTTGTAGATTCTATTCAGCGGATCACCATGGTATGATCAAGCTAACCTCTGAATCAAATGAACACCACTATCTGTTTCGACAATATCACTAATCTCCCCAACTTTTAAAGCGAAGGCGGCCTTTTCAAACGCCGGTTGCATTTGACCCCTTTCAAAGAAGCCCAAATCACCATTTCTCTTATGACTTGAGCAATCACTTTCAGTCAAGGCAATTTCACCTAATGTTGCTTCACCATTGAGAATTCTTTGTTGGTGACCTTTTAAAATTTCAACGGCTTCCTCTCTGCTTCTGGTAATGGGATCTTCCTTCCACGAAGCAGGACGTCTACTGTCTCTGTGTTTAATCAATAAGTGAGCAGCTTGAACTTTAGATTGGGCCTCGTAGGCACTTAAGCGCTGAAGGTCAGTACCAGCTGGAGGTTCCCAGACAGATTCTTTGGTAGATTCATTGAAATAGTAGTTTCTGTTACGACTTTTTGATTTTTTGATAGACCAGCCTGCAGGTAAGCCTGTCTCAGACTGAAGCCAAACGTTAGTTTCTATATCAATTAAAATTTTCTCAGGTGGTCCTTACCATCATGACGATACTTTGTCGAGTATGTGGTTGAGAACAACTAAGATGCAACGTTTGCCACCTTTGTTGGTTGATTGCTGGTCCTTTGAAAGTCTTTATTTCGAAAGTAGCCAGTCGCGCGCATCAATTCCACGAATTCCAACTTTCAAGACAAAAGAAAAGTTGCCCTTACAAATTTGGCTGGTACAACGGTTAAGATGTCAAACCGAGTGTTTGATCTCGAGAGAATAATCACCTTGAAGTCTCAGAGCACCATGTCTTTTTTGAGAAGCTGCACCAGAGTCTCTAACTTACTAACGGTACCAACTGGCTCTTTGTTGAAAAGCAGCGCTGGTGTTCCAAAGAGACTGGTACACACCTTCGACTCCTCAAGCGTCGCGGCAACTTTCATTAGATCTGGGAAAATCAACTTAAGCAAATTCAACAACAACAACAACATCAACCGCCCAACCAAACAGTCAACTGCACAAAGAATTCAAACTACATTTACTCGCCAACATCATCACCATCATCATCACGGAATGTGCAGATTAAACAACGGCTTCACTACCAAGTAAGTTCCAATGGCTCTCAGCTGTTTGACAACTATCCTGACATTATACGTTTGCCACCCTTCAATGAGTCCCTGAAACCTGATAGGGGATTAGCGAAGTGAGTAATAATCAGATGAAACCACATATACTAGCAAAAACTAAGGAGTTATTGATTGTGATCTTTCAAATAATTATGGGTTACGTTGTCGCATGCTCAGGCGAAAGGTTTGATAGAATACCTTGAATCTCGTGAAATTACACCTTCTCTTCTTTCGAATATATTTACTAACTAATGAATTACAGTGTTCCAGGTCGTGAAGTTCTTCCTAAGAACGTCACTCCTTTAAGATATGACTTAACTTTAGATCCAAACTTTGAAACCTTCAAGTTTAATGGTGACGTTAAGATCGACATGAACGTCAATGAAGATACCAATACTATCACTGTCAACTCTTTAGAGATTGAAATCCACTCTGCTAAGGTTGGCGAATTGAGCTCCACTGATATTGAATTTGATGAAGATAAACAAACTGCTACTTTCTACTTCAAAGAAAGCTTTGTCAAGGGCACTAAGATCACTCTTGACATCAACTTCACTGGTACCTTAAACGATAATATGGCTGGTTTCTACAGATCCTCCTATGAACATGAAGGTAAAACCAAATATTTGGCCACCACTCAAATGGAACCAACCGATTGTCGCCGTGCATTCCCATCCTTTGACGAACCTGCTTTGAAAGCTGTCTTCGATATTAGTTTAATCTCTGATAAGAACTTAACAGCCTTATCTAACATGGACGTTAAAGAAGTCAAAGAATTGGAAAATGACAGAAAAGCCACTGTCTTCAACTCAACCCCATTGATGTCTACATATTTGGTTGCTTTCATTGTTGGTGACTTGCGTTACGTTGAGAACAACGATTTCAGAATTCCAATTAGAACTTATGCCACTCCAGGGTTGGAAAAAGATGGTCAATATGCTGCTGACTTAACAGCCAAGACTTTAGCCTTTTTGGAAGAAAAGTTTGACATCAAATACCCGCTACCAAAGATCGATAACGTCGCCATTGCTGATTTCTCTGCTGGTGCTATGGAAAACTGGGGTTTAATCACTTACAGGATCGTTGACTTGTTATTTGACGAGACCAACTCCAACTTAGCCACTAAACAAAGAGTCACCGAAGTTGTCCAGCACGAATTGTCTCATCAATGGTTCGGTAACTTGGTTACCATGGACTGGTGGGAAGGCTTATGGTTAAACGAAGGTTTCGCCACTTGGACTTCTTGGTACGCCTGTAACGCTTTCTACCCAGACTGGAAGGTTTGGGAACAATATGTTACTGACTCTTTACAACACGCTTTATCCTTAGATTCCCTCAGAGCATCCCATCCTATCGAAGTTCCTGTCAAGAGAGCTGATGAAATTAATCAAATTTTTGATGCTATCTCTTACTCAAAGGGCTCTTCTTTATTAAAGATGATTTCAAGATGGTTAGGTGAAGATGTTTTTGTTAAAGGTGTTTCTAACTACTTGAAGAAACATCAATATGGTAACACCAAAACTTCTGATTTATGGGAATCTTTATCTGAGGCTTCTGGTAAGAACGTTGTTGAGGTTATGGATGTCTGGACCAAAAAAATCGGTTTCCCAGTTATCCAAGTCACCGAAGATGCCGCAAACAGCAAAATCCATGTTAAACAAAACCGTTACCTAACTACTGGTGACGTTAAACCAGAAGAAGATCAAACTATCTACCCAGTCTTCTTAGGTTTAAGAACTAAAGATGGTGTCGATGAATCATTAGTTTTGAAAACAAGAGAAACTACCATAGAACTTGAAGACTTGGCCTTCTTCAAGATCAACGCTGACCAAGCTGGTATTTACAGAACATCTTACTCTGCTGAACGTTGGGCTAAACTTGGAGAAGCCGGTGTTCAAGGTTTATTATCTGTTGAAGATCGTGCTGGTTTAGTTGCTGATGCTGGTGCTTTAGCTGTCTCTGGTTACCAATCCACCCTATCATTATTAGATTTAGTCCATGGGTGGAAGAACGAATCTGAATTTGTTGTCTGGGATGAAATCTTATCCAGAGTTGCTACTATCAAGGCTGCGTGGGTTTTCGAAGACGAAAAAGCTTTAGAATCCTTGAACGCCTTTGTGAGATCATTAGTTGCCAACAAGGCCCACACTTTGGGTTGGGAGTTTAAATCCGATGACTCTTTCTTGGAACAGCGTTTGAAATCTGTTCTTTTTGGCTCTGCTGTTGGTGCCAAGGATGAAACAACCAACAACTTTGCCTTAGAAGCTTTTGAAAAATACGTCACTGGTGATAAACCTGCTGTTCATCCAAACTTAAGAGCTTCTATCTTCGGTGCTGTCGCCCGTAGAGGTTCTGCTTCTGACTACGAAGCCATTTTCAACATTTACAAGAACCCGGTTTCTAATGATGAAAAGATCACTGCTTTAAGAACTTTAGGGAGATTCGAAGATGAGAAGTTGATCCAAAGAACTTTAGGTTACTTATTCGATGGTACCGTTAGATCCCAAGATATCTACATTCCATTACAAGGTTTACGTGCCCATAAGGTCGGTATTGAAGCCACCTGGGCCTGGGCTCGAGCCAATTGGGATGAAATTACCAGGAGATTACCACCAGGTTTATCCATGCTAGGTTCTGTTGTTGGTGTTGCTACTTCGGGCTTCACCAGCTTAGAAAAGGCCGAAGAAATTGAAAAGTTCTTCTCCACTAAAAGCACCAAGGGTTTCGACCAAGGTTTGGCTCAGTCATTAGATACCATCAAATCTAAGGCCTCTTGGGTCAAGAGAGACGGTGAAAATATTGCTAAATGGTTATCTGGCAACGGCTTCTAAGAAGGCGAAAGTGATGCTAAATAGGCTTTCACATTACTTCATAAAAAAATAATGCCACGTAAATTTGATTGATAAACTCATTTTCTTTTAATTTCTGTATTCGAGCAAGCTAATCTGATATCCTTGCCAAACAATCGCAATCTATGAAGATCGCTGATGGAACCGTACTTGTTCCCTGATTGAAAGATCTTTGTCTTCAACCAATCACCTGAACCATTTTCCTGTTCAGTGATCTTGAACGCCTTCAAACTTGCTTGAAGATTTAAAGTCTTCTGGATCAATTCTTGTTTCTCAAATTTCTCATATAAAATGGAAATATTGTTATTAGGAAACAAGAGGAACGTTGATTTTGACAATTCGGATATTCTATTTGAAAGCTTAGAATTCTCCTGCTTTAACTCATTAATCTTATCCTGGTTTTTACTTTTTAGTATCTTCAACAAGTCTGCTTCGCTTTTGTAAGATTTAACCAAAGTTTCTAGCTCTGTGAGATGCGATAACCTAGAGTTTAACATACCAATTTTCAATTTGAGTTCTTGTATCTCTTCATCTCTTGAACTCTGGGAATCATTAGTTATGGTTTCAGTGGTGGGCTCCTCCGATGCTACTTTCACATCAAACTGCTCAAAGTGTTGAAGATATTCCAGTAAATCTGAAAACTTCAGTAACAGCGGCATTTGGTTTCCCATACTTTCCTGGTAGCTCAAAGAGTTAGTATCATCAATCAATGAGTTGATAAGGTTGGTGAGCAATGATTCTAGCCGAAGAGTCAACCCTGTGGTTTCAACTTGGGCTGGTTTCGGGATCATCAACGAATTGATCAACCCAGTCACCCTCTTCTCGAATACTTCACTTTGTAGTCTTGACTTGATATTATCTAGAGGTTCAAATTTGTTAGGGATTGATCCAAAGCTGTCACATAAATCTAGCAGAGTTACGTAGCATTTCTTTTCATTCTTAAGCTGGAAGGTTGCTACCTCTGTGTTGCTAATAGGGATGGTTTTCAAATAATCAAGAAGGTCGTGAAGTGGGGTATCATCCAACACATCATTGAATATCTCTGACAAGATGGACTGTTTTGCTTCTTGTATCTTTATAAGAGACTCATCGCTAATTGAGGTGTTCAAATTCATCATTTCAATGATATTCAATATGAAAAACGTCTTCAAGCGGAATCTGGTTAATAAAAGATGGCGGTTGAAGTCACGGTTTTCTGTTTGAATTATATCATCAAGAAGTTCTGTTATGCGTTTGAAAACCTCTGAAAAGAAATTTAAGCTTTGATGTTTACCCAATAGACACATTTCAAACTCCATAAATTCAAGCTTTCGTGTAAGAATATTCCTTTCGAAATTCAATATGTTTATTCGATGATTCAAATCAGCAGACTTCTTGTCCAGAATAGGACCATCGAAATTCACAGCACCGTTCAGGCTCAAGCTCTGGATAATAACGTCCTTTTCTTCTATGATTCTTTTCAAAGATGCGATCGTGGAACCCAACTCTTTCTCTGTTTCAATGTTTAGGGCTTCTATGTCTTGCTGGATGGTTTTCAAATCTTCAAGCTCTTTCACTTTATCTCTAAGAAAATCGTTTTGCTTCATGATCTCCTGCTTCTCCGCGGTGATACTGTTAATCCCTTCAGTCAATAATGACATCCTTTCAACTTCTGATTCGAGCTCTAAAATCAAGATCTCCGAATCGCTAATCTTGTCTAAGGCATCTTGTAGTTGTGAGTGAAGCTCCTGATCATTAGGAATACCTCTTGCTTTCTGTAATTCACCTTCATACTTCAATTCCTGAACTCTTGAGTGATCTCTGAGCATGACAAGAGCATTTTCAAGCTCAATGTTGCGTTGAATGATGTCGTTTGAATCGAAGCTTAACCTGCTCCCCAATAGGTCAAGCTTCAAATTCAAAGAAGCATTATCCTCCTTGATTTGCGATAGCTCTGATTTGAGGGATTCTATTTGCTCCTCGAGAGTTTCCTTCTCCATCTGAAGTATCTCCGCAACCTCCGACTCCCTTATAAGGCTCTCTTCCAGTTGTGCTTTCTGCGACTTGCACTCATCGAGCTGGACATTGAGATCATCTACCTGTTTGTTCATGATGTATAATTTGCCCTGAAGTTTGCTTATGATAACCTTCATTTTCGAGTCTGTATCACCCTCAAGTATCTCCTCTTTGACAAATATCCCATTCTTATCCTCACATTGAAAGTAGCTGACACCGTTAACAGAACCGTTGTTCTTACCAGTAGAAGTTGGGAGTTCTAAGCCTACCCAGACGCCTGGAGCGAATGATGTTGGGCCCTTGAATCTGACAATGGCATGCGATTCTCTGAAATTTATCTTCTGGCCAAGCTCTACCATGGCTGGATAAAGTTTACTATATAATAGAATCGTTGTTTCCTTCTATACTGCCACCCCGACCAGCAAGCTCCTTTGTTTTGCTCCATCGCACATCGATAGCATGAACCAAGCGCGCGCGACACAAGTCTTTCCGCTGATGGAAGAATGTGCACCAACCATTTCACCAAATTGAACAAAAAATAACTACTATTTGATCAACGCCTTGTGAGACTCATTTCATTTCATATTATTCATTCATTAAGTCGTTAAATATTTAAAACCAGATTTTCATAATTCATCCATCGCACTGACACTAAGATTTGGCGCTGATCAGCATCCCTTTGATTCTCTTCTTGTCACGCTTCACCAAGGTCTCCAACATCTTGCGATCACCTAAAAACAATTCAATGATAAACTTTCTCAGCGTGAAACGATATTTATAGTTCTCAAAGAAGGACAGAATAATGTAAAGCACCTCGGGATCTGAGAAATATTCTGGGTTCTTCTTTGATATGGCAAATAATTCGTTGGTGTACTTGTCAAAATTGAGATGGGAGCATAAACCACCTACAAGTTTGATTATTCTCCCAAGTATTCTATCGCTCTCGTCAAAGTCAAAGCTTAAACCTAGGGAGTCCTTTGTTGGTTTAATTTGTACCTGGATCTCATATGGTCTGATGAATTGATAAATGTCGATTGGAGAGACAATTCCAGCTGAGTTGTTGTAAACGTCCAGCTTTGTACAGAGTCCCATTTCATCCAATACCTCATACCCATCTGGGGTCCTAGATATCAAACTGAACACGTAGAAACATGTACCCTTAATGTCCAATAATGGTGTCTTTCTTGAAATATTGATGATGTCTAAAATACAGCCATTTGAGTCCAAACTTTCGTAACCGCGGCTATTGACACTGATGAAGCTCACTGACCATATGCAAGCCTTCAATTTCAAAGAGTCAAATGACAAGACCTCACGCATATTCCCTTGGTTTAGTAAAGTTGAATAGTGTCTTATGGTGTTCATAAATTCAGATAAAATACCAGATTTCAGTATCATCTTAAACCCTTCCTCTGTCTTCACCAGCTCTTCAAACAAGTTGAGCGGTTGGTTCGATTTGCGGTATGGAGCTAGACTGGCTTCAATTTCGTTGACAAATGTGAGATATTGGCCCCCATTAATCCATAGTTGAAATTGATCGTCGATAAACCCTGATTTGTTTAAAAACCTAAACCCTTCCTCCGTCGACAAAAACTTGAGTAATATCTGCAGGCCAAATCCATTCAAATAAGAATACTTCTTCTTTTCGAATCTTTTCATTAATATTTCAACGTTTGGAAGAAGTTTCACAACGTTATTGAGATGTTCTGGCGATTTATCGCATTCATCCTTTAAAATCTCCAAAACAATCGATCTCAAGTCTTCATCATAGACTGACTCGTATAGCTGACAAATGACAAGCTCTAAAGCGAATTTATCGGATTTGCCTTCTTTCATAATGGCCGCCAACAATCGGGTGGACCGTGTCTTGATTGTTTGATTCATACTGTGAAGACACTTGGATAGAATCACTCTGCAGTGCTCTGAGTTCTCAAACTTCATTTCATTCAAAAACAGAAGCATAATATCCTCTCTTTTAAAATGGTTGTCACTAATATGGTGTATCATGGTAAAAATTTTCCATTTCTCAAGCATCTTCAGCCCTTCGCCATCCCCTGATAGCGTACCAAGCATCTCAAAGTAACCATAAGTAAGTGTTGTAGATAGTCTTTCCTTGCTGAATATAAGATCTTTGGCGTGAAAACCACTGTAAGGATCCAGCTGAGCAAGGCATTCAGCAATCTGTGGTAGGATTTTGTTCTCATGAAGAATTTTAATACCTTCGCCAGTCTTCAAAAGAGATTCAAAGATAACACAGCCCAACTTAATGAATCTGGTCGAGTTCTTAGTCTTCTTTGTGGATGAAAACTTATTTTTGAAAGGTCTGAAAAACGACAGCAATCTTTTGATAAATTTGGAGGTTCTGTTCACTTCATCCAATCTGCGGCCATTCAAGAATGGACCTTTGAATAGAGCTTCGATGATCTCACAGTCCCATTTGGTGAAATTCTTGGATGACAAAACCTTGGTATCGTTTATTATTTGCTTTAGCTTTACCTCATCGATATATCCATAAATCTTTAGAGCGTTTGGTTGAACTTGCTTAGTGATTAAGTGATCTTTGTTGTTCAAATGGGTCAATGACAGCAATTTGGATTCAACAAGATAATATTGGAGCCCCAGGTTCAATCTCCCAGAATTCGATTTTCTGCTCAGTTTCTCTAAGAAAAACACAACATCGTCATTAAATTCACATGAAGGATTAATCTTGTGAAAATCATCTGGCAAAATGTTCAGTGATAAATTATGCAGCTCTGTCAATAAAAAGCCTGCTTTTGTGGTATTGGTCTCATCCTTGGAGTTGTTCAAGATGTAAAAAATGTCATCAGCAATGCCACACTCCAAAAGAATAGCCAGAAGAAGAGAGGAATATTGTCTTCTTGTCACTGGCTCATTCTCTATCTTTATTGGAACGAGGTGAGTCTTGTTAGAGGAATGCTTCATAATGTATGGCTTGATCATCAAAATATCTAGGACAACATCTAAGATCCTAGATACAATGGTATTCACTGGATATCTCAAGCACTTCATTAAGGCCTTCATCGGTTCAAATTCGTTAAGCGAGAAAAGATAAAAGCCACTGAAACTCTTCAGCAAATTTGCCACGATTAAACATGTCGAATTTAATCTATCGATGCTATTTTGTTGTAATCTTTTCTGGGAGCTGTCCAATACTTCAAGCCTATGAAGATCAACCTGGTTGAAGTCAGTAATAGGAGATATTAGCTTTAGGATATCATTGGTCTTGAAATAAGATCTTCCTTGTGGTGTATTCACTAGTTTGGATATCACTAGGCTAGCCAACTCCGACATATCATGCCAGGACTGTCCAGAGGCCACAGGAGCTTCGACAGCGAATTGGATCAGATTCGATGGCTCTATTAAATCTGGCCTGAGAAGTGATATTTCACAGCAAGTTTCAATGCAAATCTTCCTAAGACTGTCGTCGACCTGTTCAGCAATCGATAGAACAGCATTTGCAATACCTCTCGTAAGTTCCTTGTGACTTTCCGGGGTGTCGATCATCTTTCTCACAAGTTTCAAAGCCTGCTCTCTTTCCACATCATAGCCAGAGGACTTGGAAAGTGATATAATAATCAAAACATCCAATCGAAGGGACATCAGTGACTTGATGGAGTTCTGGTTAGATATAACATACCTTGATATTCTATAGCCTGTCGCAACAACTTCCTTTTTGTTATGGGTTAGAAGAGTCTGTAGACGATGACCGAAAGCACCAATCACCAAATCATCCTTAATGTACGAATAACCCCTTAATAAAGTCACCAGATCGTTACCTTTGGTAACCAAATAATCCGGGTCCTGGTTTTTCTCTCCCAAGCTTGTCAAAAGATCTGTAACGATGAAGGTTGGACTCATCATCTCGCTCGATAAATTGCGTCGGTCACCAGCATCCCACTGGCCAGAACTATCTTCCATATCTAGCACAATCTGATAAAGACAGTAGCTGGTTTTCCGTATCACGAGTATCAAGCTTTCAAGCTTGTTCTAATCACTCTTTCGCAGATATTAGATAAACAATTGGATTAGGGCAAAGTGTTCGCGAATTCATTTCTGGTGGCGAAAATCAAAACTCCGCAGAATTATTTGGGCCTGGTTTGGGTAATCTACATGAATATGGACAACAGCAAGCATACTCCTTTCCTCCAATCAACCAAACTTGTTGCCTTTCGAACTCAATTGATCATCTGCATATAATGTCATCAGAGGAGAGCTTACTACAATCATTTGCTTCACTAACCAATACACCTGAATCTGTTGCCCGTGTCACCTTGGAAAGGAACAACTGGGATTTAGAAAGTGCTATTAACGACTTCTACAATGGTCCAACACATAGATCTATCAGCGTTGGGTCACCTGTAACCGAAAGCTCATCATCTGCCAATCAGCAACAATCTTCCCAAACAGCTACCTCTAGTGGAACTAAACAGTCCAACCCGTCAAAAAGATTTAAAAGCTTTCAAGAACTAGTCAACCAGGAAGATGATGCCGACGATGATGAGCAAAATTTCTTTGCTGGTGGTGCCAGAGGCTCAGGCTTAGAAGTTGAAAATCCAAATAATGATAGAGCAAACGCCAATAAGCTGGTTCAAGACTTATTAAAAAAGGCCGAAACTGATCAAAACAGCCCTGAAGACTACGATGAACAACCCCAAAGGAGTCACTTTGAAGGTGTTGGTAATAAGCTAGGTGATAATGACACACCACCCAGACCTGTTGGTAACATTTCAAGACCTAAGAGACTAGAAAAGGTAACTAGAGAGATCACTTTCTGGAAAGATGGGTTTCAGGTTGGCAATGGTATACTTTACAGATATGACGACTCTGCAAATGCATCTTATTTGGCTGAGCTAAATAGTGGTAGAGCTCCTATGGCCCTATTAGATGTGGAGTATGGGCAAGATGTTGATGTGAATGTTCTGAAAAAGCTAGATGAAGAGTATAAACCGCCAAAAAGAAAGCTCGCTGGGTTCCATGGCCAAGGTAACAGATTGGGTTCGGTTGTCTCTCCCGAGTACAAAGCTCCGGAGCAAAAGGAGCCAGAGATATCTAAAGCTTCCAAGTCAACTGAGAAGCTCATTGATGAAAAAGATGATGAGGGGAAAGTTCAAATCAGATTAACCGACGGGCGTAAAATTGTCTATGTTGTGGACTCCCAAGACACGCTCTCCACATTGTACCAATACGTCAAATCTCAGACCAACACCTCTCGTGAGTTCACATTGAATACAGCATTTCCTGTCAAGAAAATAGAGAATTCTGGGTCATCGATCAAGGAAGCCGGATTGATAAACTCTGTTGTCGTACAAAGATGGGTCTGAAGTTAGAGTGCAGCATCATTTGTTGTGTTGTATTTTTCTTACATTTTTTTGTTTACAATGAAAATGAATACATAAATGACAGTTTACTTATATGAGTATCATCTTGAATTAGAAGTGTAGATCAATAGATCATGATAATAATTAATTGAACCAGCAGCGTCTAAGCTACTGATAGTTTTGGAATTTAAACGCGCAATATTTCTTTGAAAAAGAGCTTGGTCTATTTCTATCCAAACTGAAAATGAATATATTGGTGGTGCTGTTGTTCGAATGATGTAAAATAACAAATCAAACATATCAATCATTATGATGCAAAAAATACAATTTTGCATAATGCGCTTGATTAATCACAAATAACTAAAAAAAAAAGAACAACCCTGGCACGCCCTAGATTCTAGGAGTGAGCGTACTTAATAATTAACAGTAGATAGAATAATATTAATATTTGTTTTCAGCAAATAACAAGCACGCGTGCGGTGTCTTCCTACTTTGACAAAAACAGAATTTCAGGGAGCGACGAACCAGGCCCCCAGTCCTCATCGGGTTAATTTCATGAATCATCACTTATCTATAACTCTCTCTGGGAACTACTTTGCTTTTGTATTATCAAATCTCAAAAGTCTCCCGTATGTTTGTATAAGGAAATTTTCTGAAGAGTATCCTATTTGTTTCCATCACTCAATATTGATAGTTACGAAACCAATATTGGTTCGATCAAATTTGAGGTTGAAGCCCAAAAATCAGGGAACAGAAAATATGTACCAAATCCCATTCTTACTGATGCAAAGAAGATTAAGACTGACAGTGCTTTACTATGGTTACCCAATGATTTCCAATTTGTCTGTGAAGGGTGAGCCCATTGACTATGCAGGGGTTCCAGATACACCGATGAAAAGCACACATGACGATCTACTACATGTGAGGCCCTTAGAACCACATTGACGAAGAATTGAAGCTTCTGCGAAATCATGCCCCTAACCACTGGTCAACGTCTCAATGGTTCACTAAAGAGTCTCCCTTGGTACAATCGTCTTAAACAATCCAGTCTTGAAGATTGAGTCCATGATACTGCCGCTTTTGAATCTCACTGAGAAAGAAAATTCAAACATTAGAACACCAAAGCAAGAACAAGGAGCTATAAGTATTATTCACTGGAGCCACACGATTTCTATTGATGACTAGCTAATTTGTTCTCAGGCTCTATTCCAGACTCCAGGCTGCAACTTCAAATTACAAGAACATTATATCGAAGGATGCTGATAGCTTAAATTTCTGTCCTATGTACAATCAAACCCAGATAAATTGCTAATGAACAAAAATTACATGCTGGTCTTGTATTCATCCTGATTTGAATAGTCTAGATTTTTCAAATAACGAAGTCCAATAAGGTAATCCAAGAGCGTTTCAACAAGAATAAGCTTCGCATCAAATATAACAAAAGGGCAACAGTAGTAAATCAGAATCCCTGTTTCTGATAAAAGAAGGTGAAGTAGGTTTCTGCACCTTGGCAAGGGACGTTGGCCAAAGGTCAAGTCTGATTAAAGATGATAAAGAATACTTTAACAATCAGAACACCATCAGGGCTGTCTATTCCAAGTACTGCGAATGTCAAGGTTCCCCCAGTTGCATCTGACTTAAATTCATTTTTTGCTGAAACAACTCTTGGTTGACAACTATATCACCCACTTTTATCGAAACAACGTAAATATAAAAATATTCTACCTTATCAGACCTACGATATTTGCACTTTTACACCACTAAATTGTTTGATTTGGGGATTATTTATCGATCAAGAAAAATTGATAGCACGATGTGTGAATAATTCCTGCGGTCTTTAGAGTGTTCCGGAAATCTAGAACCATAGTAAATACTAAATAAAAGGTCCTGTGGAAACCGAGCTGCTGAAACAATCTTGAGATAGAAGCTGCGAAACTATAAATCGAATACGGGGATGATTTGGAGAGAGATTGTTAATGATCAAATGTAATTTTCGGAAAATTGAGGGTAGTTTTGATTAGCTAGCGTCCGTATCAAATATCTGTTCTAAGATAATACAAGCCTTAAACGTTTCTTAAACTGCGAGTGGAATTGTTCGAGATAGTTTAATGGACATGCTTTTGTTGGTACAACGAATGGCATAGTTAAACTGCTAGAGATTTGGAAAGTACTTCAATATCTTATACTGTTCGATGAAAAAATAATTTTCAAACAAACTGGTTACTTGATGCGAAAGATTAGCGACACTCAGTAATTGCGGTCAATCAATTCCAAACAGCTTTTTGCCAGCAGATTGAATGGTAGTGACCTATATGGGTCCATCGCTAAGTTGAAGAAGAGTCAAAAGGAATACGATGGGTAGTACTTAAGACTAAAATAAAGTAGAAAAAGATAGTATAGTAAAGCCGCATGAATTATTGATTTTATCTCAATTCAAGTTAAAAGTTCTCTATGTTCTAGGAGAAATTATCCGGAGGTGATCGAAATGCTTGTATCCAAGAATTGGGCTACGGCTCTAGCCAGACTAATAATCTGAGCAATTGATTCTGTATTAGAGTTGCATTGCGCTTACTGTTTTCCTGTTAATATCTTCGATATCAAAAAATTGTTATTTTCGTGAGATCTAAAGAATAGGAGAATGGTTTTTTGGGATCTTGTATAGAAACCAAGCTCTACTAAAATGGATATGAGAAAGGCATTGAATTTAGAGAGGGTACAAGTCTAACTAATCTGCGACATTAGCATGGGTGAGTATACAGTATTCAAATGAAGTTAAGGGTGATGCTACCAGTTTATTCGCATCAAAATATTTAAGCTCAAAGATAGATTCGAAAGCTTTCCCAGATCACCCGAAATCAATAAGAAAAACGCCTGCAACGGCTGCCAAAACAATTAATCCAGTCTTAGATCATAATTCTAGATAGAAGTCAATTGTATAAAGAAATATTAACTACTAGGAGTTTTTATAAATATTTATTAAGATATATATAACGAATTTATTATTATTCTATTTTATAGAGTATTTATTATATAGTTTAAAATTGATTATTTAACAAGTCAATTGATTGTTTATGTGCAACCCAGGTTTGCGTTGATAGGCAGAAATTCTTGTGTATATTAGTTGTCTTTTAGAGGGGGCGGGCCTTATCGGATTGAAGTTGATCGTCAGAGTCACTAAGCTAATTGTAATAGATGGTGTGTGTGTGATGTACACTTTTTTGATATGGTACTGATACCCTGTCCTAAACAGTGGATTGATTGCGCTGAAGTTTGATCTTGTCATCTAATATGTAAATATGTCTTGATTATTTTATTGCTTGGCTGAATCCACTGTCTAGCTGTTGGGTTTTCATTCTCTAGCGAATAACTACCGACGGTGTTTCAGTACCTATTTTCCATCTGCTGGATCAAAAGAGTGCTATCGTTTGTGATGTTGGCCTTTTATATGAGAGCCTATCGAGAGACAGTTAATGCTGATTTCGTACTCGTTTTAAAGAGTTGCCACTCAATTCCTAGTTGTTTTGTTTGATTTTATGTAGAGAGGTATTTCATAGACTTTCTGATGTGTACGTTATCACTTCTTTATGAAGGCTTTAGTTGCAGTTATATCTGGTACTCGCTGATTTTGTCACAGCTTAAAGCATTTCATAATGTGTTTTAAAAATCAGTTTAACATATATGGGGAAATTATCTAGGTCTACTTTACACCAAGCTCCAATATCTTGCTCTCACCTTATCAAATCACAGCTCTCAATTTTCATTCGATAGGAATTCTTTGCTCTCGAAACACTATCAAGTAGGTTTTTGAGGAATAAGAGTGCCAGTAAACAATGAGCATAGATTGTGCAGCCGAAAAACAGTAACAGTGGTACAAAGATCTTTGATACTTCTGGGTTGGGTTGTCTATGAGGGTGTGATTGTGTATTGTCAGCACCCTACTTACTATTCGTATCGGAAGAAGTACTTACTCCGGAGCCCAAGTGAGTTTCGTTAAACTCTGTATTTGTCCAGCAAAAGTTTATTAAAAAGGGAAAGAAAGAGCAAATTTACTCATAAACTCATTTTAGAAATTCTTCGCCAAACATCATTAGCCATGCCCTTTAATTCTGACTCTTCTAGCTTGTTATTTCTACCATATCTCAAAGCATTTCCCACTAGCACATGAATGAACTCTTCTGTTACCACCCGTGGTTTACAAAATTCACCATTCAAAAGATGTTCAGCAGTTGAACGTTTGTTTGGATCCCTCACTAGACACTTCTGAACAGTCTGTAAAAGTGTTCCAGGGATTTTGACACTACCCAAGCCATTCTCTGGGTACTGGATCTTAATTTCTGGATTCATAATGGCAAACAATCTTTGAGAGCCCTGATAACCTCCGTAAGGTGGTCTACCATATATCATTTGATAGATAATACAACCACACGACCAAATATCGGATGGTTTGCCCACCTTCCAGGTTGCTTTGAGATTGGTGTGAATTTGACTATTTTCGGTTAAGGCCTCCGGTGCCATGTAGTTGGGGGTACCAATTTGGGTTTCTCGGTAGACATTAATGGTATGATCTGGAACTGAATTTGCGATACCAAAATCAATGATTTTCAAGATACCTTTAACGAAGAGAAAATTTGCAGGTTTGAGATCAGAGTGGACAATTCCAGCATCATGAACAGCTTTAACACATTTCAACACCTCTTTTGAGTGGAATCGTACAAACTCTATGTCTAGAGGCATGCTCAACCTTTTCTGAAGGACATGCGACAAATCAAAATCACCGCATTCCATGACGATGAACAACGAACCGTTAGTCATGTGATGGTCTATCAATCTCACAACTCTGTCCTCGTCCTTCAATTTATTCAAAAGATCAATCTCGCCTTTGAAGCCGGAAATGCTCGAATCATCAAACTCGTCAAAGGTGATTTTTTTCACAGCATAAACTTTGTTATCATTCGACTTGACTTTGAAGACCTTAGAAGAGCCACCTTTCCCTAACAATTCTAGTTTTTCGAACGTCTTTCCATTGATTTCTATTATCCTGGAGGACGACGTTGATGATTTCAACGTTTCTATTTTCTTCGGATAGCTCTGGGGATAATTCACGCCATCTAAGACGTATTCGTTCTTATGGTGATGCAAGTGTTTTAAAGGGCTTATGGGAAAATTATCCAAATCCTCTAAAGGTTGGCGCCTTGAAACAGGTTTCTGGTCAAGTGGGGCTCTTTTCTTTTTGTCATCCTGGAGACTTAAAGTCTGGCTTCCGGGCTTTGCAGTCTCAGACAGAGAGAGCGTATTTTTTGAATGAGACGTGAAATGCGAGTGTGGAGTTTCATTCTTGGCTTTTTGCTGATCAGTGTAAAGTTTTTCCAATCTTGGAAGCTCATGAGGCGGAAGATTGTGCTTTCGTAGGTACATGAATGGTGTGAGGTCTTCGAAATCGAACTTCTTGCCTTGAGATTCTGGTGACTGGTAGTGTTTCAAGCTCTTGGAAGGGTTCTGAAGCTCATTGCCCTTAGTGATATGATCTGGGTATATTCTCGCCATTCTATATGTTGATATCTTCGGAGGTTCTCTGGGTGAACAGGGTGGTTCATTTTCAGCAATCTCTCTTGATGGTGAGATTTGGCTTTGTCTATTTGGATTGATTGTTGGCTTTGCGACATCTCCATATAATGCAGCTCTCTTTGCTGGACCCAACTTTCCAGAAAGTTTAAGTCGTCTCTGTGCTGCTCTAGATAAAGATGACACGCTATTATTGTTATTTCCACCAGCATCATCAGTCATATCATGCTTGCTATTGAGGTTTCGTGGCGCGATAATTGTTGATGAGAGTTGCTTCCAATGATTCGTCAATGATGTATCTCTCATATGATCGATAGTGGCAATGGTGCTTCTAGTAAAAATAGTCTCCAGCTCAGATTGATCCGTATGTGTTGTAGTTGTCGTTGTGTTATTCCTGTTGTTGCAGGTCTCTTTTGAACAGCTCTCTTCCTTCTGTAAAAGCTCCAAAGCATATTTACTCAAGACTGGTGGGTCAAAGTTGTTATCGTCATCTGAATCGCTTTGATCGATGAAGATTTTTTTGGTGAGCATTCTTATATGCTAGTCGGCGTTCGTAGGAGTTGAGATGGAAGATGGCAGAGGTTCAGCAGTGTAGTTTTGAGATTTTTCCCTCTCAAGAAGTATCTGCAGTAATAAGTTGGCGTGTGTTTCTGATTGTAGATTAAGGGTTCCTTTGACTTTGGTGTTTCGTGGGACCTCTCTTCATCCAGATCCCAAACAGGCGGAGAAATAAATATAAGGAAGATCTTTGGAGAGAGAACAAAATTGGAAGGGTGGCAGATTAAGGCGGAATTTTGGGTATCAAGTTAAAAGGTGAGAAGAGATTGTTTCATCTAACCTAGAGAACAGATGGTAAACAAGCTATGGATATAATTTGAAAATCTAATATCTGCAAGATACTATTTCGCGAAAGCTGTTGCCCGCATCGTTTTTTTCTCACATACTCTGGAATAAAAAGCATTTGAAAATTTTTTAATGCTTCTACAAGATGCTCTAAACCACTACTGAAAGAGTTTTGTGGTATCAACCAAGAGAATCATGTTGTCGTTGATAATAAAAACGGCCGGCAGTAGACTTGCTAAGACAGTCCCTCTCCCAAGAGCCTTCTCTACTACACGCTTTTTTTTAAACGAGAATGACGGGCAGAAGCCTGATTCGAAGGTGGAAGAATCCAACTTACCAACTGACGCGCCATCTGTTTCCGAAGAGCCTTCCAAGAAGATTTCAATTAAAGATGAATCATCCATCGAGTACTTGCATGAAAGGGGTATCATCCAATCTCAAGTGAAGAATGCGCTTTTGGGGTTGGGGTTCACAAAGCTCACTCCTGTTCAAATCAAGTCAATCGAGCCAATTTTGACCACAGACAACGATTTAATTGTCAAGGCCAAAACAGGTACTGGTAAAACATTAGCATTCGGTATCCCTTTGATCAAGCATGCTTTACACAAACCAACCAAGTTGAGAGGTGTTGTTGGTTTGGTGATCGCTCCTACAAGAGACCTGGCTTTTCAGATCAAAGATGAACTAAACAAAGTGTTGAGACATCGTGAAGTTTTAGACCACCATAAAAACTCAGTTGAGGTTCAGACTTTAGTTGGTGGTGAAAACAGATGGCAACAAATGAAGGCATTCGAAAGACATCCTATCCCATCCATTGTTGTGGCCACTCCAGGTAGATTCCTTGATGTTATCCAGGAACCGAGAGTTCGTGAATGCTTTACTCAGTTAGATACCTTAGTTCTAGATGAAGCCGATAGATTATTAGGTGATGGGTTCAAAGAAGATTTGGTTGAGATATCCGATATCTTGAAAGAATTGAAAGGCGACAACAGCAAATCTGTGAAAACGTTGTTATACTCTGCCACCTTAGACAAGTCCATTGTTGAATTTTCCAAGCAAATCTTGAGAAATGGCGTTGTTCACATTGACACTGTCGATCCGAACGAACCAGAGACGCATGAAAAAATCAGCCAGTCTTTGATTTTGACTGACAACTTCTTTGAAAGTGTTGTTTCTGCCATTCTTTTTATCGAAAACGAATCCAAGACTAACAGACATTTCAAGTCTATTGTTTTTCTCCCAACAGTTAAAGCTGTTTCCTATTTTTACGATGTTTTGTCCCAATATCTACGTGAAAAGAAGATTCCGTTGCATACCCACCAATTACACGGTCAATTATCCCAAGTTGTGAGAGATAGATCTGTCCGTAACTTCCGTAATGGGTTCAGTGGTATTCTTGTGGCTTCCGATGTTGGTGCAAGAGGTATGGATTTCCCAAACGTCACTAATGTTATTCAAGTTGGTTTGCCAATGGACTCGACTAACTACGTCCATAGAGTTGGGAGAACCGCTAGAGGTGGTAGCAGTGGTAAAGCTGTTATGATCTTGGCCAAGGCTGAATCCAGATTCGTCAGAGTCTTGAAGAATAGAAATGTCACGATTGCTGACCAATTTGAATACGAACCAGTTGAACATCTTGAGAAAAGAATCAGCGACGTGTCTATGAGAGCCAGACATAAATACACTTTGGATCTTGTTGTTGAATCGATGGCTGGTTTCACTAAGGGTGTTTTAGGTTCGTACAGATTGAACATGTTTGAAATTTTGACTAACCTTTCCAAGGCTTATGGCAGATTCCATGATGATCCGACAAAGAAGCCTAAGGTTTCCATGAACTTCGCGAACCAGGTTCTAGGTTTGAAGAAGAGAGATGCTGAAGAACTGTTTGACTTGGGCCCTAGAGATAGAGAACGCGAAGACTTTGGTGAAGGAAGTCGCAAACCAAGAAGAGATTTTGACAGAAATGATAGACCTAGAAGATCATTTGACAGAGAAGATAAGCCAAGAAGAAGCTTTGACAGAGAAGATAAGCCAAGAAGAAGCTTTGACAGAGAAGATAAGCCAAGAAGAAGCTTTGACAGAGAAGATAAGCCAAGAAGAAGCTTTGACAGAGAAGATAAGCCAAGAAGAAGCTTTGACAGAGAAGATAAGCCAAGAAGAAGCTTTGACAGAGAAGATAAGCCAAAAAGAAAAAGCTTTGATAAAGATGATAAAGGCACCTTCAAGTTCGAATGAGCTTTAGATTAATTCCTCGGTGTTTTGTATTCTATTTGACAACCTACACCATGAACTTTTAATGATTTTTTAACGATGAATTTTAATTTTAGATTAACATATTTTGGGTTTGATTTTGGTTATAACTAATTATGGCAGGGGGCTTCGATGTTCAGTATAGATAGGTTCGCTTGTATATAGAAAAAATAAATTTAAATCTATACTTTAGAATCCCTAAAAGAAATGGCAGATGCCAAACTGTCCAAATAAGTGCTGAACTTATCAGTTTGTTTATAAAGGTGAATGTACTTCTCTGTCCAGTTGTTCATAACAACGATGTACTTCCCTTTCAATTCGTCGTCTCCACCCCATATCTCTTCCAAGGAAACTTTCAAGTTGTTATGATGTTCCAATTGAATTGATAGCGAATTGAGGTAGTTTTTCAAGTTATCAAACTGAGCAATCAGGTCAGAACTTGAGGGAATAAAAGAAGATTCAATGGATAAAAGACATTCCCAGTTAGCTAACTTAAAAGCAGCTAGTTCCTTCTTGGACTTAGTAAACACATCATTATTCCAACCATACTGTAAGTTAGTGACAGCCTTGTTATCTAATGGAATGGATGTGATTCTAGCAGCCCAGAAGTTACAAGTTTCAATAAATTTATTGGCGATTTCCAAGTTTGGAGAATAATAAAGAATTTTCTGGTCCTCGTTATAATCATTAGTTAGAAGATTTGGAAGCGTCAAGACCCATGGGATACCATTTTTGTTGTTATAGGAGACATTGGAGAAAATGGTGTTATTGTCTACCAAAGATGCAGTAGCAGAGTATAAGTTGTACGTGAGGATGCTACTGGCAAAAATTTCCTGTTTCGCTTTGATGTAATTATCAAGATCTTCTTTGGATTGGAAAGAGCACTGTTTCAATAGACCCTTGGAAACGAAAACAGCATTTGATCTCCAATTGGTGGTATCGTAAATGTCCAATGATGAATCGATTTTTAACCTCTGACTGTTGTTTGAGTTGGTGGAGGATGATGTTGATGGACTTAGCCAGCGTCCTAGCCATTTCTTTTTATGCTTTGCTGGCTGTGGTGAATATTCTGTCTTGAGAAGGCCTTCAATCGACCAAGGTGGGCCTAACGTTTCTAAGAAGTCATCAAATATCTCCTTCTTGTATTCAACATCGTAATTCTGGGCCAAATACGGATCTGTGAAAGCTGTGCTATTACTCCCCAAAGATATACTTGAGCTCAGTGAGGACAGCCTCTTGGTATTCTTCGATTTAATAGAAATATTAGAAAGTGAGTCAACTCTGAAATGTGGAGTGCTTTCTCTTGTGTTGTTGCCGTTGTTGCCATTGGTCTTCATTGGCTGTTTTCTTGGTCTACAGATCTCCAACTCTTTAGACCTGATGGAGTTGTAAGCATCTTTCAAATAAGATTCTAGCTGGTCGATGTTCTTTGGTTTGCAATCTTGTTGCTCTTTCAGAGCAGCGACGGTGTTTCGAACAAACTCGTCACTGGTGAATTTGACTTCCAGGTTCTGTTCGTTGTGTAAATCTGAGTTTAGAATGAAGATGGAGAAGCAGACAACATGGAGAGATTTATAGTTACCGATTGGATTGACAGGATTATCAATGACCCAGGACTTGCAAAAGATCTCTAAAACGTTATCAATCTGTGTCGCTTCACCAACGAAGTACAATCGGGAGCACATCAACCTTAATGAGTTTACTAAAGATCTTGGCCAATGGTTGAACAATCCCATGAACTCTTTACAGACAGCTCTTGACGTGTCTGTATCTTCTCCAAGAATGGTGATGTATCTATCGTAAGGAAGTTTGGTGTAACATTGATCGTAGATATCTCTAGCCGTCTTGGAGTGTGTCAGCTTATCGTGACGTGTAGTGGACTCATTAGAGTCATCATGTGAATCTTCTTTTTCTTTTTCTTCTTCTTCTTCTTCTTCTTCTTCAGGGACTTCGTTGATGATGTCGTCTGAGACGTTATATGTGGATTTTCTAGGAGTAAGAACCAAAGAGCATGCGGTGAGGTTGGTCTCTTCTTCGTAGAACTGCCTGAGATTGCAAATGGATGGCGATGGCTTCAGGATAAGTGATGCGTTAACGCTTTTGTCAAAAGGAAACACCATCTCTTCCAAATATTCGATCTGTTCTTCGATGTAAATTGTGTATCTTGAGCGAGTGAAAGTGCCTTGGGATTGTACATATACGTGCTCCTTGATTAAATGTTAATCTGTTAGTATCACTATCACCAACGTCTATCTGTTTGGTGGAGCCTGGCTAACAATTCTAGGAAAAGAGAGAAACAGGGAGTGTGTAATCGTTAAATATATTATGTGGGATCTTGATCTTCGAATTTTCTTAAAAGTGGAAAGAGAAAGGATATCAAGATCAGGGAATCTGATACAATCAAAATCAAAATCCGCCTCTTGATGAGAAAAGTGCAGCTCCACCGAATACCAAATTATCTGTCCAGGTCATGAAACTTACCTAGGAGCAGCTCAGATTGAAGACAGATCTGATAACACCACAAAGGGAAATCTAAGTGATCGGAAGGTATCTTTGATGGCCTAAGATCAGAAGGTTTTTTTTTGGTTAGAATCATGTTTTTCGTTTACCAATGTGGAATATTGCGCTTTGCTTTGCTTTGCTTTGCTTTGCTTTGCTTTGCTTCACCTGGGCTGTCAAATCTTGGACAGATCTGCACAAATATTTTTCTTGCCTGATCCGGTTTGTTATTTAGCACCACTGGTCGGTTGGTTGAAATCTGATATACTGGAACCTCCCATCACTCCCTCCATTCAAAATCCACATTGTTCTCTCTTGGACAGCAGCGCATATTTCAAACCAACAACAAGTAACTGGTGCACACAATACACTCTGTGATTTATTTGCAAAAACCCTCTCTCATGCGAATTATTGTTCTGATTGAATCAAATTACAGACAGGGATTCTACAGAAACCAAAGTCCAGCTGCGGGGTCATATCAAGGCACATATGCCCATATCCCCCGACTTCAGCCCGTTAAGTATTGGTTATCTAAGTGAGATTCAAATTTCAGAGAAAGGACAAATCAATGGAGAGAGATGTTACATAAATCTATGCTGTTTTTGGTAGGAACATAAGAAATGTAATGGAAGAATTAGAGGGCAGTCCCTAGATCCTTGGGTTGAAGATATGAAGCGGTTCTGTACCTCACTGAGAAGAAACGCCAGAGATGAAAGGATCTTGTTGCTCAGTTAAGCGTGGAACTTCTAAGCTCTCAAGAAAGCACAATGGATGAATCAAAAGGCTGAAGATCTAAGTCTAAAACCTTATTTTATTCGAAGCTCACCTCATGGGGCTATAATACGATGGTAATATGCAGGTGGTTGTATTTTGGTTCCTATCAATATTCTTGAATAAATGAATCGTCTTCCTGACCTTCCAGAGTGTGTATCAGATCAGAGGTTTTAGGAAAGCAAAAAGTTAAAAGATCTCCGATACGGGGAGTCGAACCCCGGTCTGCTCGGTGAAAGCGAACCGTGCTAACCGTTACACTATATCGGAATTTAGTGAAAAACTTTAAAACGAAAACGGGACATTGTTATATTTTTAGGAGGGATTTTATGTAATTCAATGAATAATATATGAATTAGTTCCACACGCTACTTCGCAACCGCGGTTTTCTTCCGCACTGACTTAAGCTCTTCTACAGAAGATTTGGAATGACTTATTGCTTAATCAGGCTTTGTTTTAGAAACTTGAAACTTACGTTATTTGACTTCTCAATTGAGATTATGGGCAACAGGAAAGTTACCGAAATTCTACTCTGTGGTCATGATCACACTTATCCCTAAAGAACCCTTCAAAGCAATTGGGCCTTTCAGTGACCTTCGATCAATTGAACTCAACAGCTGTGTTTTGAAGATCAGCTTTGCCCACATGTTAAACCTGCAATCACTTACTCCTTAGTATCAATCAATTTAGCAACTGTTCGAACAAGTTTTGTCCAGCCGGTTTCACATTTCACTACAGAATCCACTAGTAGCCGAATAAATGTATATATTCAAAAAGTATGATATCCATAACCACATCATAATAAAAACTAAATTGCGTATAACAAATTCAAATAAAAAATAAAAGACTAAGCTAAGCGCTGTTATGAGACCCAAGGGTTTGCAATTTTCTCCCAAAAGATTTACCATTGCCATGACCTTCTTCACCTTCATCTTCGTCATCATCTTCAAAATTCTTGCTGCCTTCGGGATTTGTTTCATAAACCTTCAGGTTTGAGTCATAATTAGAGCTCGAATCAGCTATAGCAGCACCGTTGGAACAAGCTTCTTCCTCATCGTCGTCGTCGCCTTTTCTAAATTTGCTTTTTTTCCTCAAGTACGACAAGTTATCCATTTCATACTCAATTGGGTCGACAGTTTCTGAAGGAACATTAGCAGAACTGTGATTGAAATGAATGCTCTTAAACTCTTCATGTGCCTCTCTTTCTCTGCGTAATTCGGTTTCCCTCCCACTTAAAGCAAAAGTTTCGTTGCGTCTTTGGTGATCTCTGTTGAGGTAATCACTTATTACATCGTCTTCTTTGATCTTAGATTGCCGACGAATGGAAGATCTGCCAACAGTAGATGGTCTTCTTGTGCCATGGCCGTTGTCTGCAGTGGATGTTCTTCTCATAAAGGCGGATGGTCTTCTGATGTGTCTACTAATTGGATCAGGGGTGACTGATTTGAGAAATTGTAACACTGGATCTTCATTGCGTGAATGGTGAAGGCTGGTGTTCGTTGTATCGACGGTCTGACTGTGACCCTGGTGAGACAAATCGAGAGAATCGGCTCTGTTGTGCAAATCCTGGACCATGTCTCTTCTTTCCATTTGCTTGGATGGTAACATAATAGCACGATCAAGGGAGTATGGCAAACCTCTGTGTCTCCCTCTGATCATCATCAGAATTATAACTAATTTGGAGACAACGTTGAATTGAGCAGAGAAGGAAGCATTGGTATTAGGAAAACCTAAGGACAAACCAACAGTACCATAAGCTGAGACAACTTCGAACAAAACATGCCAGATATCAAAACCAGAGGCCTTTGGATCTTGAATCTTGTCACCTTCAGCAATACAAATGATGAAAACACCCAAAACAATAAACCATAAATCGAAAGACAATTGTTTTCTCAAATGGGCACCGATGAAAGAGGTGGCTTTAGCATGTTCATCAGTGTTGTCACCATCGCTGTCTTCATCCGCCATCCTAGTGTGAGAGCGTCTCAAGTGACCTTGGGAAGTGACTGCAAAGATACCCAAGGATTGTTCTTCGTAAACGTTAGTACGACGAATGGAAATAGCAATTGGAAGCACCGAAATGTACATCATCACCATGTAACTGACTTGAACTGAAGGATGTAGTTGGGACAAATCAACACATGAGAAACCAGCTGTTCTAGTAGACACAGCTTGGAAAAAACCATCAAGGACTTTGGTGCCAGTCGACAAACTTTCCAAAACAGCAGCGTTCAAATCCAAAACAATGAATAAAATCAAATCAATAGCGTTCAACACAATAAGAATGAATAATAACCACCTTGTTGGTGCTGATGGAAATAGCAAAGTGAAGCAACGTCTAGGATGATCCAGCAAGAATCCTAATGATTCCTTCATCAGCGATAAATCTCTGGAGAATTTGAACATTACCCAAATTATGAATCTCAAGAAGATAGGAAAACCAGTGTTACCAATGATGACAAAAAAAGCGGTGATCAGCAATGCATAGGGAGAAGTGTTAAAAGAGTTCATGGAGTTGGCTGTCAATGTGTAACCAAGATCGGCGAAAGAGGACATACCAGTGAAAAAACCCCACCAAGTTGGATTGATTGCATAACTTTCAACAATGGCTTTGTAATACTGACGCTTCCAAATCCAAGGAACAAGGAAAATAATAGCTAAGACATGGAACCCAATGTAATAAGCAACAAGAATCTTCACAAGCATCTTAAGGGCACGGTATTCAACACCGCCTAACTCTTCCTTCTGTTGATCTGTTAAATTAACAAACGTGGAGTTTCTACCAACCCGTGGCACCCATGAGAGATAATTGGTGGACATTGTACGGTGAATATCCTCGCCCGTTTCGTCTTCCTCGTTTTCCTCGTCATCTGAATCATCGGCATCTGTCTCTGTGTCAGTATAGGAAACACCAGAACCTCTTCTTGCAGAACTGGCATTTTCTTCGTCTCCCTCTTCAAAGTGGCCCATAGATGACAATCTTCTCTTGATGCCCTTCTTCATTTTACCAAACCCAATCTTACTTCTCCCCGTGGCATTTTCATGAACAGTGGATGGATCTAAAGTATTCGATCTTTTGGTAAACTTCAGCCCACCTGTCTCGTCTCTGGATGGCAACTGTTGCTGACTCTGTGCCCTCTCCAACTCCAATACAAGACCATGTTCAGTGTCTTCGTATTCGTCATCGGTAGCGACAGCACTACCATGAGAAAATGGCTTATTAAATTTGGTTAAAGACTTTCTGAGACTTGATCTCTTTTTATCGGCCAACTTCGATCTGATTTCCCCATTTCTCTCCTTATGTTTGTGTCTGTGGCGTCTCTCGGGTTCATCAAACTGGATTTCCCTCTCGGCTGGGCCTCTAATGACCAAAGCCGGGCCTTCATTCTCGTCATAATCACCTTGATAATCACCGGTGGTCAAATTGTGGTTGGCTTGTGGTTCGTTGTGCAGTTGCTGTTGTGTTTGGTTCTGGTTTCGAAGCATGGAAATAGACATGTACATATCTCTTGGTGTCACTTCAGCGCGTCGGGATGGTTTTGGAAGATCTTCAGCGAATGTGATACCAGTTTGATGGTTGTCTTCTTCGTGGTTTTCCTCTTCTGTGTCTGATGGTTCTGAGTTGTGAACGACAGCCTCATCTTCATCGCAATCATCATCAATAGCTTCTGAAGTTTCGTTGTGAGCAGCTGGATGCTGTCTTACTTGGTGAGCCTCTGATGGATGTTGTGATGCGGAATATAAATCGGCTGCTGATTTGGTGTAACTGATAGGACTAGCAGCATTATTGGCCATATCCAGCGTTGAGGATGAAGACAAATCTTCTTTTGGTGATGTATTCAAGTTTTCTGGTGAGCTGTTGGCAATATTGTTGTCAATGAAGTTGTTGTTGTCCACTGAATCAGGGGAGATGTTGGAGTCCTTTCGTGGAGATGACTTGCTACCAAAGCTCATGGCTCCATTAAACCCAAAACTTGGTGCTCTGGAAAAGCTGAAAGTTCTACTGAATCTATTGCCTGGCTTTGATGTATCGGGCGGTCCACCTTGGGATTCCATAGTCTTCTGTCTCTCCAGTAATGTGGCCGCTCTTCTCATTTTGAAATTCAACTTGGATGAGGAGCGAATGTTATCAAAGTATCTCTCGAACCAGTATAATCTCAAGAAGCAAAGAGAGCCGTGGATAAAGATTGGTGTGGTGAGGCAGCAAATAACATAAATGACAATCTGTTGATACAGTGAAATCTGGTTGATATCAATAGTATTCAATCCTGCTTGTGTGGAAGAACCTGCTGCAAAGAACAACGCGTCGATATACTCCATGTTCTTCACTGGATATATCAAAATAGAACAAAGGAACACCATAAATATGATGTAGACATAATGAGCTGCGATAAAAGAAGGGACTATCCATTTCACGTAAGGACCCAGTTTATCTTCACAAGAGGCAACGAAGTCTCTAATTCTCCAACCAATGGTCTTATCGATATCAAATGATGCAAATGATGATGTTCGAAAGATGGAATTCCTGCGAATGTTGGGGATACGTCGTGTCTCTCTCTGGCCTTCTTCATCATGTTCCTCTTCATCAGGCTGATGGTTTGAGTTCCTGGTACCGCTTTGGTTCAGCTGTTGCTGCAGAGGCTCGCTAGCTTTAGCTGACCTCGCAAATTGAATGGCCATCGTGATATGGGAAGGAATTCTAGGGAAATGCCAGTTGAGATACTAGTGATGATGCAGGGTGTGTGGATACAGATTTGTGGGTTCAATGTCGTGATTAATATGTAGATGAGTGAGGGCCAATTGGTGGAAGCTCTTTATGCTTTATACAAAAAGCGTTTGATGAGTAGCCGATGAGAAACACATTCAAATCCAAACACGCCGCCCAGCCCGCGGGCGACCCAAGAAAATATCAAAAATTTTGATAGCGGCGTGTGGCTGGAAGAATTATGATTTTTAGTTCAGGCTGCGCCGCTTTAATCCAAAAACGTGCTGGATTCCGTAGCCCTTCTATGCCACACGTGATCAATAACCTAGTGACTCAACCTTGCATCAAACATTGAGTAGTGAAACCGCTACCACATCCCACCGTATTTACTACAGATATCCACAGGAGACCAGCCACGATTATAGGCACGTTTGTTTCTCTTATTTCAGAAAAAATTCTAATCTTATTCAGGAGATCATCCAATCAACGTCTGATCTTTAAATGTTGAATATTAAACTTTTGTATTCGCCAACCTGAGGGATATTGTTCCCTTTATTAAGACCTTCAAATGACCCATTCCAAAAACTCTGGAACTTTCATAAAGTTTTCGTCGGCTTCATCAACAATATCCTCCTCAAGTTTGATGAGATTAAGCTTTCCTGTGACGAATAACTGTATTAAGTGATCAATCCTCACAGTCAAAGCTTTGGGGTGGTAAAGACAACAAACCCTTCGACATGATGGCTTGAATAATTCTTATTTCCCTCATTTCATGATAGATAGATTATGTTAATCGTCGTTTATCTCAGCGGTCGATGGCGCACTCATCAGAGCTTAGGGCACAGGCTAGTCTTATCCATGTGCTTCGCGACCTGTATTATGTACTTTCCTTTATTAATGCCTTTAAATAGACCGTTCCATAGCTCAGGTACCTTGTAGAAGTCTGACTCAATAGCATCAACAACTGTCTCCTCAAATCTGGTGATATCAAGCTTCCCACTATTGAATAAAGTAGTCAAATGATTAATCATTTTCGGGAATGATCTGGTATCATCAAGAACAACGAAACCTTCGATTTTTAGTCTTTTGGTGATGACTGTTGGATAGTTGAAGAATGAGTTATCACCACCCCCATTGTATCCAGCAATAGCACCACATTGGACAATCTTGCCAAAAGGCTTCATATAAATAATAGCCTTATTCAAAATAGAGCCACCAACCTGATCCACAAACACGTCAATAAGGTCACCATTTAAGGCAACCCTGAAGTCTTTATTGTAGGACTCTGACTTGTAATCGATGCACTTGACGTTAGGACCTAATGATTCAACGTATTTGACTTTATCTGGACCACCCGCAACTGCTAAAACCAGTTTGGGTTTAAATAATTTGGAAACTATCTGAACTAAAGCAGCACCGACACCGCCTGCGGCACCTGTAATAAGCCAAATCTTATCTGAATCATCTGCTGTTTGCTCTGAGAACCTGTATGCAGCCAGATAAGCTGTCAATACGGTACCTCCAAATACAGATAGATAATGGGATAATTTAGATACCGTAGAAAGATCAATTAAGAACCCACCAATCTGACGTGGGTTGACAATGTTATGTGTTGTCCAATCGACTTTTCCTGAGATAAAGGAGCCTTCAGGAAACTTCTCATTCTTGGATTTTAGGACTTTAGCTATACCTTGGGATGGGGCAGGATCTCCCAACGGAGTTGGTGGAATATATGAATCTCTGGCTGCTGTAAACCACCCTTTTTGAGCTGGATCATTGGATAAATAGATCGTTTGGTACAAGATCTCACCATCATTCAATAATCTAGGATCTGAGAGATTGTACTTCTTCTTAATTAGCTTAAAGGTTGCTAAGGATGAGCTGTAGTTTAGATCAACTGGTTTATGGAAAACAGCGTACTTGTTTAGAACGTAGTGCTGAGCATGAATAGTACCTGACATATTGGAAGGCAGTCCTGAAATCGAAGGTCAAGGCTAGCTCCGACTACAGCAATTGGTATCCTAAGATAATCTGTGGTAAATGATGTTGCATAAAAGCTTCATGATTGTTTCTTATATAGTTGTTGCACGGACTGATCATTGAAGTTGATGGGGGGTCAGCCATACACTGGTTGATCTCCACTTTGTTTTCGTTTCAGCCGAGGCGAATCCAAGTTCGCCTGTCCAGTTCAATCTCTGAAAACATTCACCGAAGACATCGTTATTATAAAGGCCATACAACTGCATGACGAAGATAATATGAAATCGAACCACACAGATAAACCAAAACTACGTTCAAAACACGAAAAACACAAAGAAAACTAAATAACCTAAACGCATACGTAGGAAACGTATGTATGTCGAAATGGAGAGTAAATCACAGCGTTGGTTTTACTCTACTGAAGGTTACTAAGTTTTCTTTAAAACTTCATACTGTAAAAGATTCTAAACAAATTAAAATAGTTAAAAAGGGAACAAAAATGAATAATAATAATAATAATAATAATGATGGTAATGGTAATGAATGCAATGATGAGTGATGATGGTGGGATGAGCAAATGGATAAGCGGCTTGCTTGTGATGATGGGTATTGAAATGGTCTCCAGTCACTTCAAAACACAACAAAAAAAAGAAGCATAAAACTTAGAAATCAACACCGATAACCATGGCTAACAAGGCCATTCTGATGAACAAACCGTATCTCATTTGTCTGAAGTAGGCGGCTCTTTGGTCAAAGTCGACTTCTTCCTTGATTTCGTTGACTCTTGGTAATGGGTGTAAGATGGCCATATGTTGCTTAGCGTGAGCTAAGATCTTGTTATCGACAACGTATGAGTCCTTCAATCTCTCGTAGTCTTCGACGTTGGCGAATCTTTCCTTTTGGACTCTGGTGCAGTACAAGATGTCGGATTTGGCAATGACTTCCTTGGTCAATTCTTCCGATTCAGAGGCTAACATACCGTTGCTGATCAATTCGGCTCTGATATCTTCTGGCAATCTCAATTCCTTAGGAGAGACCAAGTTAACTCTGACTTGGTACAACTTCAACAACTTGACCAACGAGTGGACTGGGCGGCCGTATTTCAAGTCACCCATAAAGGTAACAGTGATACCGTTGACAGTACCTAATTCTTCTCTGATGGTGAACAAGTCTAAGAAGGCTTGGGTTGGGTGTTCACCGGCACCATTACCGCCATTCAAGATTGGAACTGGGGAGTACTTAGCAGCGATTTCAGCAGAAGAGACTTCAGGGTGACGTAAGGCAATGGCATCAGAGTAAGAAGACAACGTTCTGATTGTGTCTTGCAAGGTTTCGCCCTTGACGACAGAGGAAGAGTCGGCAGTAACAGCAACAACTCTACCACCTAATCTTTGCATAGCAGCATCGAAGGAAGAAGCGGTTCTGGTGGATGGTTCGTAGAAGATAGTGGTCAACAAGCGGCCCTTTAACAAGTCCAAGACACCTCTTCTTTCAACAGCCAATCTCATTTCTTCGGCAACAGTGAAAAGAGCGTGCAAGTCCTGTCTGTTGAATTGGTTGACAGATAAAACGGAACGACGTAAGAATGGGTTGTTACCACGGATGTAAGTGGCAATGGCATCTGGTGGGGATAACTCTCTTGGTGGTCTAGAAGAAACTAATTCAGTACCTTTAACTTCAGAACTTTCCGAAACAGTGTTTAAGGATTCAGTGACAGCACCCGCACCGGCTTCAGCGGAGAAGGAATATCTGGCTCTTCTGGTGATAGATGGGGATTGGGCAACAGCAGAGATAATTGGAGCAACAACAGCGTCTTGGGCAATGGAAGACATTCTCTTTCTGAAAGAAGAGTTGTCAACACCTAAAGCTTGTGGAACTACTAATTCACCTTCTAAAGTGACGGTTTGGCCGTAGAATTGGACTCTTTCAACACCGCCCTTTAATTGGCCTTCGAATGGAGACCAGACATTGGAAGAGTGCAAAGTGGACAAAGAACGGTCCAAGTCTAATTCAACAGTGGATTCTTGTTCTGGCAAGTGGAAGATCTTGACTGGATTGGTGTGCAATCTCAAGACAATGTCATCCATGGTCAATTTATCTTCGTTGACAGCCTTGAATAACAATGGCAAGGCATCAGCAACACCCAAGGCAGCAGTGACTGGCTTGTTCAAGAACTTGGCTAACAAAGATGGAACAATACCAACAGAGAAGGCGTCAATGGATTCTAAGTGTTCCCATAAAGCAGCTTGGTCAGCCTTGGTTGGTAAGAAGTCAGCACCTGGGTAATCTTCTTGAGACAAGAACAAGGAGTAAATGGAAACATCGAAAGTAACTAAGGAAGACTTGGACTTGACCAACTTAATGATGTTGATGTCGTTAGCCGAGCTTACACTGGTGACATGGATGGCGTGGTTGTTCAAAGTGGCCAATAGCAACAACGAAGCTAATTCAGTGGACTTGGCATCGGTGATGATTGGCTTGTTTTGTGGCCAGGAAGCTAAGTGTTCAGAAACAGAAGACACGTCGCTCTTGGAGAAGTCGTTGAAAGACAAGAACAAAGACGCAACGGAACTAGCAGCTTGAGAAACTTGGGAATCGTTGTTTTGGTTGGCAGCGAAGGACAAAGAGTAGTCAGTGAAACCGGTTTGAGAGAAAGTTTCACTAATTTCGTTCAATTGTTTGACATCATCAATGGCAGAACCAGAAGTTGCAATAGGCAAGATTTGGTTGTAAGTGAAACCAGAGGCTAAGGAGGCTTTGGTGAAGGCTTCGAAGTCGTTGGAAGTTTCGAAGGATGGAACAAAGGAGGCAATGTTGACCAAACCTGGGATGGAAACAGTTCTGTGGGCAGTTTGGGCGTCGATATTAGAAACGTCCAACTTAATGTTTCTGGCCAAGGCTTCAATCAACAGCTTGGCGTTCTTGACGTTGGTGATCAATGGAACAGCGTAGTCAACAGCCATACGACGGGTCTGGTAACCCTTGGAAACGTAGTTGGCTGGTCTTCTGAATCTGTTGGCAGATGGCAAGTTGATGTACAAGTCAATCAAGTGGTTGGCCAGGTGCTCGGACAAGGAGTATTCAGACTTTTGTTGCTCTTCTTCAGACAAGATTTCCAAATATTGGACTGGGATCCCGTGTTCTTGGATGAAATCAGCAGTACCAGCAGTGGCGAATAACTTGTAACCTAATTCGTGTAACTTCTTGATAGATGGTAACAATTCAACCTTTTCCTTGTAGGAACCGACAGACAACAAGATGTTCTTCTTTGGCAAGTGGAAACCAGTAGAGATCAAAGACTTCAAGTAGGCTTCGTATTTGTTGTGACCGAAAGTGGCGACTTCACCAGTGGAAGCCATTTCAACACCTAAGATTGGATCAGCGCCTGACAATCTGGAGAAGGAGAATTGTGGAACCTTGACAGCACAGTAATCTTCTGGAAGCTTTTGGACTGGGTATGGGGTGATTGGTAAACCCATGATGGCCTTGGTTGCCATTTCAATCATGTTGGTGCCGACAACCTTGGAGATGAATGGGAAAGATCTAGAAGCTCTGACGTTACATTCAATGACCTTGATTTCGTTGTTCTTAGCGATGAATTGAATGTTGTATGGACCGGTGATGTTCAAGGCCTTACCAATCTTGGCAGTGGCAACGACGATTCTCTTAACAGTTTCTGGGTCCAAGTCTTGTGGTGGAACAATCAAAGTGGCATCACCAGAGTGAACACCGGCGTTTTCAACGTGTTCAGAGACAACGTGCATGACTAATTCACCATCTCTGGCAACAGCATCCATTTCGATTTCCTTAGCGTTTTCCAAGTACTTGGTAATGACAACTGGGTAATCTCTAGAAACTTCAACAGCTTGAGCCAAGTATGACGCTAAATCGTCCTTAGTGTAGACAGTGTTCATGGCAGCACCAGACAAAACGTAAGATGGACGGACCAGGACTGGGTAACCGACAGCTTCAGCGAAGCCTTCCGCTTCGTCAATGGAGGTCAATTCCTTCCAGGCTGGTTGATCGACACCGATGGTATCCAACATTCTGGAGAACTTGTATCTGTTTTCAGCAGAGTCAATCATTTCTGGAGAGGTACCAAGGATCTTAACGTTGTTTCTGTGCAATGGTAAGGCAATGTTGTTAGAGGTTTGACCACCCATGGAAATGACAACACCTGAAGATTGTTCGATTTCGTAGATATCCAAGACTCGTTCTAAGTTGATGGTTTCAAAGTACAATCTGTCGGCTTCGTCGTAATCGGTAGAGACGGTTTCTGGGTTGTAGTTGATCATGATTGTCTTCATACCGTTGGCTCTTAAGGTTCTGACAGCGGTAACAGCACACCAATCGAATTCGACAGAGGAACCAATACGGTAAACACCAGAACCTAAGACCATAACACCGTGGTCGTTGAATTCAACATCGTGGGAATCAGCGTTGTAGGTGATGTACAAGTAGTTCGTGTAGGCTGGGAATTCAGCGGCAACGGTATCGATTTGCTTGACAAATGGGATGATACCAAATTCCTTTCTCAATCTTCTGACAGCAACTTCGTTGGAGTCGACAAACTTAGCGATTTGACGATCTTCGAAACCTAATTGTTTGGCTTCTCTGACGGCCAATGGGGTCAACTTGTCAATGGAACCGAATGATTCCAAGTACTTACCGAATTTGATCAAACCGTCCAACTTGTTCAAGAACCACTTGTCAATGTTAGTCAATTCCCAACACTTGTCAACAGAGTAACCCTTGTACAAGGCGTTGGCCAAGGCGAATAAACGTTGGTCAGATGGGGCTTGTAACTCAGCATCAATGTCGATGGAAGAAGGAGTTTCGTTGAAACCCAAGTTGTGGTAGTCAACGGATCTGATAGCCTTTTGGATGGCTTCTTCGAAAGTACGACCAATGGACATGACTTCACCAACAGACTTCATGGAAGAGGATAACAAGTTGGAGACACGGTTGAACTTCTTCAAATCCCATCTTGGCATCTTGACAACCACGTAATCTAAGGATGGTTCGAAACAAGCACAGGTGACCTTGGTCACAGAGTTCTTGACTTCGTGCAAAGGAATGTTCAAACCTAACTTGGCAGCAGTGTAAGCTAATGGGTAACCAGTGGCTTTGGAGGCTAAGGCAGAGGATCTGGACAAACGGGCATTGACTTCAATGATGCAGTATTCCCTGGAGAATGGGTTCAAGGCGTATTGAATGTTACATTCACCAACAACACCCAAGTGTCTGATGACGTTAACGGCAGTAGTTCTCAACATGTTGTAGTCTTCATCAGATAAGGTTTGAGATGGGGCAACGACGATGGAGTCACCGGTGTGGATACCCAATGGATCGAAGTTTTCCATGTTACAGACAGTGATACAGTTGTCGAAGGCATCACGAACAACTTCGTATTCGATTTCCTTCCAACCCTTCATGGAACGTTCGACCAAGACTTGTGGAGAGACAGCGAATGCAGTGTTACAAAGCTTGATCAGTTCGTCTTCGTTGTTGGCGAAACCGGAACCTAAACCACCTAAAGCGTAAGCAGCTCTGACGATAACTGGGAAACCAATGTCCCTGACAGCGGTTAAGGCTTCTTCAACAGTGGATGCAGAATGGGACTTGGCAGTCTTTTCGTTAATTTCATCCATGGCCCTGGCGAATAATTCACGATCTTCAGTGGTGATAACAGTGTCAATTTGGGTACCTAAAACCTTAACACCTAAGGATTCGAATTCATCTTTCAATTCAATACCAACAGATAAAGCAGTTTGACCACCGAAGGTACAGTAGATGGCGTCTGGCTTTTCGTGCTTGATGACCTTTCTAACGAATTCCGCATTGACTGGTAAGAAGTAGACCTTGTCAGCTAAACCCTTGGAAGTTTGAATAGTGGCAATGTTAGGATTGATTAAGATGGTGTAGATACCTTCTTCCTTCAAAGCCTTGATGGCTTGGGAACCGGAGTAATCAAATTCACCAGCTTGACCAATAGATAAACCACCAGAACCTAAGACCAAGACCTTCTTTGGGTGGACTCTTGGATGGGCAGCCAAGTTGTCAGCTAATAAACCACCTGGGAATTCAACAGCCTTCAAGACTCTACTTTGCTTGAATTCTAACGCAGACTTGATGAAGATATCGAATAAGAATTCAGTGTCTCTTGGACCTGGAGTAGATTCTGGGTGGAATTGAACAGAGAAGAATGGTAAGGATTCGTGGAAGATACCTTCGTTGGAACCATCGTTAGCGTTGACGAACAATTCCTTCCAGCCACCAGATAAAGTTTCAACATCAACAGCGTAACCGTGGTTTTGGGAGGTGATGTAACAACGACCAGAGATCTTAGAGACACATGGAATGTTGTGACCTCTGTTACCGAACTTCAACTTCAAGGTGGAAGCACCAGAAGCACGGGCTAACAATTGGTGACCTAAACAGATACCGAAGATTGGAACGTTTTGAGAAGCAACAACCTTCTTGATTTGTTCAACAGTAGATTGCATGACAGATGGATCACCTGGACCGTTAGAAAGGAATAAACCATCATATTGGCCAGCTTCAGATTCTAAGTCGTGGTTCCATGGAACAACCTTCAATTCGACGCCTCTTCTGACGAAACATCTGATTTGGTTGTACTTCATACCAATATCTAGTGCTAAGATTCTTAAGACTTTGCCATCTGGGCCTTTAACAGCGGTTTCTGGCTTTGGGGAGTATAAGACTGGCTTTGGAGTGGAGACCTTGGCAACTAAGTTCTTGACGTTTGGATCATCCCATTCTGGAATGTCAAAGTGGGAAGTCCAGTTGACGGAGGAGGCTTCTTCAACAGAGGAATTGTCGTTTTGAACAGCGATTCTACCCAACATGGAACCCGAAGTTCTCAAGTGCTTGGTCAAAGCTCTGGTATCCACACCGTAGACGGCTGGGATGTTTTGTTCCTTTAACCAAGCACCAAGGGATGATTTGGCTAAGAAGTGGGAGAATTCTTCAGTGTAGTGAGCAATGACTAAACCGGCAACGTGGATCTTGTTGGATTCGAAGTACTTAGGTAATTCGGCAACGTCTTCGTCACGTAATTCACGGTCTGGAACACCGTAGTTACCAACCAATGGAAAAGTGATAACTAAGATTTGACCTTCGTAGGAAGGATCAGTGATGGATTCTGGGTAACCAACCATACCAGTTTGGAAAACTAATTCACCGGCGGCAGGAACTGGAGCACCGAAGGAATAACCTTCTAAAACGGTACCGTCTTTAAGCTCAAGGGCCATTATACGGTTACCAGTGGATTCCATTGGAGGAGAAATTGGAGCAGATGGTTTGATAGCAGCCATTGTTAATTTCTTCTTCTAAAAAATGCGATAAAAAACTATGTGGTTGTCGTAAAGGTCTGTCGTCAAATATTAGTTAGCATCATTGAATGCATTCAGTTAGAGATCTACAGAATTGAAAAATATTGAATAAAAGAAAGACAAGTAGTTAAATGATAAAGATCATATGTATTTATTGCGATTCGGCAGATGGGGTTGAATTGGAATGTCCAGTTGTACTGATACCGCCAGCAGCATCGTTTCCAACCTTTCCCTTTCTCTCTTCACCACTGCAGAATGCAATCAATAGCAAAAGCTCTCCTCATACTAACTAATGCACAGACCCTTTTGATGAAATTTTCAAATCCAAGATCTTCCAAGCTGCACAAAAAAAAAACTTACCTATTAATAAATAGCAATCAATTGTGCAGTAATAACGATAATTGGAGACAGTTATTGAAACAGACAATTGGCTTGGAATGGATTAAAAGAAGGGCAGCGACAATAGCTTTCTGAGAAGAAGAGAGAGAGAAGAAAGGAAGGAGAATTGGAACCAGTGCAGTGTGTGGTGTGTTTCTCTAACCCAGGAAAATTTCAAACTTTATATATCAAAACTAGGAAACCGGCATCGAAAAAATTTTATCGCTGAGGTAGGAGATGCCAGTCGGGTAATCTCTCAGCACAACAGGGCTCTGTCTGCAGTACCGCCAACTCTTGCGGTGGTGCCGTCCGCCTAGCAGCACTCACCTAGGCAGAGCTCCCAGACCATAGGCAGGCTATTTAATTTTAGTGGGCAATTTAAATCTAAGACGTCACTAGTTTTAAAGAGAAGACTCTGCCTGGATCGATGTGACATCAGAAAATTCCAAACCATTCGGAACATTTATCAGTCACAGAGAGAGCGGGTCATAAATTGGTTTAGGGCCTGTATCGGAGGGTCATGATTCATTAATTGCACCACCTATATGTCAAACACAATGCCAGCGAGTGCTTTGCTGATGTTGTAGATACTGTAATTGTGTCAGATCTGAAGGAGACAAGGATCAAATCTCATTTTGAATGGCTGTCAAGTGTCAAGACGTAATAAGAAGTCCTTCTGTTCTCGATTTTAACGGTGTCGATTGCCCTAAAAGTTCAAATCTTCAAAACGTAACGTTTGTGGATCTAAATTTTCTGGAAAGCTGCTTCGGGTGTCTGACTCGGTCCACTACCGGTTACGAGTCGCAAGACCTCTAACGTCACCACAAGAAAAAGCCGCTTCGGGCTTCTCTTTCTTCCTTCGTGCCTCAGTAGGAGTCTGCAAGAAAGCAGAAGGCATCTTCTTTCGATAAGAGGTCAACCTATTTTACAATAGCCCTAACTTTTAACAACCTTGCTTCATAGAAGACGGAAATTCGTGTATTCAATTGAAGTACTGTTATGATCGAAATATCTAGCAGGGAATTATGGGCGCTCATGTTCTCTGGATTTTTAAAGATGCAAATCGGTCAGCAATTGTTTCTTTTTGTGATCTAGAGTGGGTATTCAGTCCTGGTTCTTAAATTTTTGAGGACACCAACCAATATTACACCAAACAGCCGTGCTCCTTTGGATTTT
Organism: Waltiozyma solani; assembly: GCA_030462955.1. NCBI lineage: Eukaryota > Fungi > Ascomycota > Saccharomycetes > Phaffomycetales > Wickerhamomycetaceae > Waltiozyma > Waltiozyma solani. Next base: position 54,973 of record JAKVQS010000006.1, read on the forward strand.
CTCTTGAGCGTCTTATTGGCGCCCTTTACGGTTTAATGGACTATTTTCTATTGTCTCCAGGGAGAAATTCAGCATCATCTTAAGAAATTAATCGAATATCAGCATTCTTTAGCTTCAATTACCAATGGCTTGATATAAACCCTGGAGTAGATAAATTATAGCATCAAAAAAATTGCCTAACGGAAGATGTTTATGTATGAAGATCATTTCAGATGTTTAATAAAATAAATGTTATAAAATATTAAATATGATTCTTTTTTATTTCAAAAAAGACAAGTGAATAATCTGAAATCAAAAGTTAATTGAAATTAAAAAACCTATCGATAATATTTTGAATTATTTTAAGATCAATTTATTTATCAATTAATAAACAATTGAATGTAAATTTGCATTCCACATAGATGTTAAGTGACATTAGTTGAATCAACCAAGCTACTTCACTGATACAGCTAGTTTAACCTTCTACAGCCCCAAAAGACCCGTAAAAAAACGCAAACAAATTACCTTGATCTGAGCCCTTCGAGTTACTAAAATATTTTTAGCATTAGGCAAAAGCAATGCTACTCATGAGTTTATTTCTTGACACAAAAGCTAATTGCGTGGTCACATAAAAGCTCCATATACTTTGTTAACCCAAAGGTGATCCACAGCAACTCGGTAGCACGAACGCTGTGTTCAAGGAAGGAACGTCATAACACTAATTCTAGTTGGTCTGTAGAAACATTTTCAGATGAAAGCCAAATTTCACAAAAGTGAAGAACCCCATACTAATGATAGTACCATAGGAAGTAGAGCGTACATATAAACAAAAGCAAGGGGGTCATTAATTCTGAGCTAAATGCGTGGTGATCGAAATGCTGCTACTTAGAACTTACCGCATTTTTGTCAACCGAACATCCAATAACGATAGAATTTAAGAAAATTTAGAATATTGATAGTGTACAGATTAAAATTATTTGAGTTATTCATACAGGGACCAATAAATAAAACAAATCAGCAAATTATTAGAAAGCGCTACATCTAAGCAAACAATTAGTCATCGTCATCTCTTGGGTCACCAATACCATCTTCATAAATAGCAAAAACAGTCTCTGATTCAGGTAAACAAGGAGAGTCATAGATCTTGCAGATTCTCTGTTCACCTTTACCTTTCTTAAAACTCAGTCTTGTCGTTGAAGAATGAGCAATAATGTTACCACCAATAGGCTTCTTTGGGTCAGGGTTAAACATCATACCGCCATCAACTTGGGCAACAACTTGGTTAGTTATCACAACAGCGATACCGAATTCATCAGCTAATCTTTGCAATGTTCTCATATACTTAGCAACATGTTGTTGTCTTGCACTTAATTCACCACGACCTGCAAAGTCAGTTCTGTACAAAGCCATAATGGAGTCAACAATCAACAAAGAGAATCTGGACTCAGACATCATAGCAGCAGCCTGGTTTAAGAGAGATAGCTGATGGTCAGCGTTATAAGCTCTGGCATAAGCAACGTTATCCAAAGCGTCATCTTCGTTCAAACCGTATCTCTTAGCAATGGAGACCAATCTAACAGGTCTGAAGGTACCTTCAGTGTCAATGTATAAACATTTACCTTCACCACCACCCATATCTATTGGTAATTGACAAGTGACAGCTAGGGTGTGGCAAAGCTGGGATTTACCGGTTCTGAATTCACCAAAAACCTCAGTGATGGAACCTGTTTCGATACCACCACCTAATAAAGTGTCCAACTGTTTAGACCCCGTGGTTAAACAAATCAATTCAGATCTTCTATGATGAAATTCAGAGGCAGTAGTGAAACCCATAGGAACAAGCTTGGAGGCTTCTGCTAGTAATTTATCCGATTTGGCTTCAGAAATACCCTTGACTTGGAGAAGGGCCCTTTTTGGTGTATATGCAATAGCTTCGACGGTATTGTAACCCGCCTCTATCAACTTCTTAATATCATTTGACGAAATACCGTTGCCCTGGAAGTAAATAGTGTTAGTTGATCTGCGTTCAGATATCTTTGATTTTTTACTTGATAGATACTTACTTCTAATTTGCTGATAGGGATAGGGCCATAGATCCCGTCATCATCTTCCTCTTCTTCAAGAAGTTGTTGTTGTTGTTGTTGTTGTTGTTGTTGTTGAGGCTCTTCATAATCCTCCATTGCCATATCGCGTTGTGTCATTTTGACTAACTATAATGGATGGTACCAAATCAAAAATTGTTGACGACTCCGTGTTTTGCCACCGTGCTTTACGCGTTTGTTTTTATTTTTGATCTTTCATCCAGCAGAGTTTGTTTACTTTTCGAAAATTTCGCGGTGCAAAACGCGCTAGTTACGCGAAAACGGCAAGTTTGTGCAAAACGGTAACCCGGATTTTGGGATTTTGGCAACCGCCGCAGAAACTCGTAAGAAACACGTTCCATCTTCCCTAATTCCACTATATGGCAAGTCATCTAAATGAGAAATTAGCGATACTCTTTGTGAAAATTCTGAAGTAAATGCTTTTTTATATTGAACACGCTGTTTGCAAAAAAAGCAACTCTATAATAATATTTATTATGGTTTATATGCAAGGAATTAGATTGAATATCCATAATATCAAATCTAGTTAAATGAATGAAAACCGGTAATACGATTTTAATAAATAAAGATAGCCTCGTTTTAGAGACATCTACATAATAGAACAATTCTTATCCTTCTTGGTTTTGTTGCTCCTCTTCTTAGCTTCTTTTGCTGTGGTAGCGGTACTATCGATACCAGTGCTAGCTTCAGAAATAGTTGACGATGGAACAATATCCTTTGGTGATGCGAGATTATTGCAAGTGGGGGCATCGTTAGATTGCTTGAATGTATTGTTTAGGTTATCCTGGGAGGCTTTGAGTTTAGCAACAGATTTTCTCTTTCCTAGCTTTTTGATTGCTCTTTCATCACCATTCTTCAGGGCTTTGTTGTACCAGAAATTAGCTTCTTCTTGGTTAGCTTCACAACCAATACCCTTCTCATACAAATGACCAACAGTATATTGTGCCTTTGGGTGATTCAAGTTTGCAGCTCTGACAGCCCACAACAAACCTTCTGTTTCATCTTTAGCTAAAGCTGGTTCATGGCCAACTAAGTACCAAGCACACAAAGCTAACATGGATTCTGCATCACCACCAACAGCAGCTTGTGTGTAGTAATGGATCGCCAGACTTGGATCTTGCATTATGATCTTTTGATTTTCCGGAATATCGTCTCTGTCCTCATCACCAAATTCATAAGCTTTACCTAAAATAGCAGCAGCTTTGATGTTACCTAAACTTGCGGCCTGAATGTATAGCTCAAATGCATATTTACGATCTGGAATGATAATATCTAAGAACCCACGTTCGTGAATCTTACCTAACTCCAAAGGAGCTGCGTTGGTCAATTCATTAGCAACAGTGGCAGCTCTAGCTAACCAGTTAATACCAGTTTTTTTGGTGTTAACATTATTTGAAAGACCCATCTTAGCGTTGAAGGAATACATACCCAACTTAAACATAGCAGCTGGATGGTTCTTAGAAGCAGCAAATTTCAAGAATTCAATAGCTCTTCTAGAATCTCTTGAAGTACCCAAACCTTCTTCGTAACAATAAGCAGTTCTGTAGGCAGATTCAATATGACCGTGTTTGGCAGCACCTTGAAACAAAGCAAATGCTTCTTTATTATCAACTTTGCCTAAAGCACTAGATGAATGAGCATCAGCTAAAAGGTATTGAGCGTCAGTGTAACCTTTATCAGATAGCTTTTTCAAGTAATGGACAGCTTCTTTTAAGAAACTCTTCTTGACATCACTGACATGTTTCTTCTCTTTGGTGTTGGTATCTGTTGGGTCAATGTCGATGGTCAACGCAGTTTGCAACATATATTGTGCATACTGGAATAACACTTTTGGATCATTGGATTTCTTCACATTTTCTCTGTACATTTCAACAGTCTTCATTCTTGGTAACAAGGCATTGTTATCACCCAAGTACTGTTTGATCAAAGCATGCGATTGATCTGAAAGGTGTTCATTTGTTAGAGTGAAATGGGTAGATTCATTACGATCCAAAAGGTAAAGATGCGATAAGTCAACCGACTTTGATTGTCTATCGTGCTTTCTGATGGTCGAGGTTTGATGAGAGTCACTGGATGGTGATTGTGATCTCGAGCTTAAATTGTTAGAGCTCATGTGGTGTAATGGTGTACTGAAGTTTCTGTTACCAATTGATGTGGCGGCATCAGGGACAGCTGGTAGAGAAGAAGAGGAAGAAAAAGATCTGTAGTGATGTAAAGCTTGGTTACCATATTGGGTGCTAATTGTAGGTGGCTCATAATCTTTGACAGGCGTTTGTTCTTGTTCCATTGGTGCCTGGTTTGATCTGAAACTTGGAGAACAGTATGACTCAATTTGATTGTTGTTTAACACAGTTGAACCGGTTCGCTGTTCGTTTCCTAACATTGAACTGGCAGCTTGGAAGACATTTTCAGAATCAGAGGTTGATTCAACTGGGGTGCTGATTCTATCCTTTTGGATGGACATTTTGGGAGTAGGCAAATTTTTAATTGGAACAGAAGACGAAGCTTGGTTGTTGAAAATGAAATCCCTATTAGCAGCACTCGAATAATCCTGTGCTGGGTAGATGTTGTCTAGCTTGGCATTAGATGACAGCTGCTGTCTATAAAGATGTTTCTTCTGCATTGTACCAGTGTGGTCAGTGTGTTCATAAAATGTCATTATTGCAAATTGAATCAGTCTTATAAGAATAATGGAGGCTCCAGTGCTGCCGTGTTAGGATGCTACTGAGGGAGGCAGAAAATGAGAATGTTTGTATGAAGTGATGCTTTTGAGGGGAGAAAAATTCCAACTTTTGAACGAATATGAGAAGAGAAGTCAGTGGTGATCAAGAATTACGGAGTTAATTCTAATGGTGGAAGCACGAAGCTGAGAACCGTCTTCTTCTTTTTGTTTGCTTTGTTTAGCTTGATAACACTGATCTCTCCTAAATCTTGATTTTTCTTGCCGGAATTTCATCCTTCTGTTTTCCATTTTTTTATTTGGCGCTGGTTTAAAGTCCCCCAACCCCTGCGTGTTTTGCGAAATTGCCAGGGAAGGTGGGTGATCGGAAGAGTGAAAAATGTTTGCAAAGAAGGTGAGGATGGCGAATTAGCCGCCCTGACAAAGGTGAGATACAAGTTAGATAACCTTTTCTAATGGTTTAATCAAATGGTGAATTTTAGTAATGCTCAAACAATCACAGTCCATGGAAACATGTTCCGGTTGGAAGCAATTGTTCTTGGTCTGATCATATCCATTCTCGGTTTAAGACCTGACCATCCCTGTTTCTTTGTATTTATAAATAGATTCTTTTCCGGTTCAGCTGTTTTTCCCGCCAAACGGTAAGGTCACGTCGCCAGCGCTGCGCATGCTCCCAATTTGTGAGTGTTTGTGGTGTCCAGATGTTTTGGGTTGAAAGCGAAATGTAAACAAACAGATCAGGAAGGCGTTCTGTCGCTTGGCTAAGGCTTTGTTGCTTAATTAACAGACCACCCTCTTTTATCAAACCTGAAATCAATCAGCTTAGCATGGCTCCAAATCAACTTGAAATCAAATCCAAGGCCTTAGGTCGTTTAGTCAAAGAATACAGCTTATATCAACAGGAGATCACAGAACAAGCCCAACATGTCGAATCCTTGAAAGCCAAAAACCACGACGAATATGAAATCAAGAAGCAAATCGAAGTCTTAGAAGATACAAAAAGAGTCATCGCTGAAGTTTTGAAGAAGATCGAGGATTCTTACTTGAGTTTACAGGAATATGTTGGTCAATTACAAGGCGTCAATGACCTCACTTTAGCCAACCAAAATTTTGAAGCTGCTGAGAAATTATTAGAGTTATAGACGATCTTCATTGAATGAGAAGATCAAGGGACTTTCAGATTTGCATTATAGTGTATATGAATGATGAGAAAATAGCTATACTAAATCATTTTATTGTTTACTTTTGATGGGCCTCATTCCATTCGTTAATAGCCTGATCCCATTCATCACCTTCATCAAATGTCTTGTTCATTTGTTCAGCTTCTTTGATCAACTCCTGTCTTTTCTTTTCTTCTTCTGCCTCGTACTTGGCTTTGTTGTCAATCCATCTCTCTTGAATATCGTAATCTATGTAACCACCTTGTCTGGTGGCTTCAGTCCAAACTGTATCACCGCCGACTTCAGTAGTACCAAACATGTAACCGTTTGATTTGTCAATAATGGATATCAAGTTGATCATGGATTGCTTATCTTCAACCGACAAAACTTCAAAAGAGACTAAATTGAAATCTTCAACTAATTCAGATATGAGGTTGGTAAGTCTTGAGTATTTCTTAGCCAAAACAGAGTTTGACTCCTTTTCGATGTGTGGTTTCAAATAGTCTAGTTCTTGGACCTCAGTGTAGTAGTCTAATTTAAAAGGAAGTTCTCCATAGTTGGATATAAGATCAATCTTACTAAGGACATTAACATGCGGTAAATCAAGCTGTAGCATGGATCTCAAAGCAAGTAAAATGATGGAAACATATTGGGATGGTGAAGTGATGTAAAAACTATCAATCAAATTGACGACACATAGCCTTAAGTCTAGGTGTTTGTTAAGTTTTTGGAAGATTTTGGTTAATGATGAATGATGAGTGAATAATTCGATTTGACCAGGACAGTCGAAGATCAAGTACGTTTTGTCATCTAGAAGTTTTTGTAGCCTTGTAAATAATTCGTCAATAGACGCATCAATGGCCTCCAAAGCGTACATTAACCCACCATTAGGCCCCAAATTCTCCTGTTCCATAATCTGCTCTAGTGTAACGAAATCTCTGATGTCTAGGACACAGTCATATGGAAGTCTGTCATTGGCTGGATCCAAGTTAACAACACTGGATTTACGACCGATGGCGTTGAAGAATTGTTGAACCCCGTTACAGTATGTGGATTTACCTGACCCTGGAGGACCGATAACGATTTGACCAAAGCCTGTCATTGTTGTGATCGATGTTATAGTATGAATTCAAGGTGGAGAGATCTTTCAAGAGGCGGTGTATTGCTTCTAAGGGATGTTAATGATCAAATTCACCACCATTGCCTTCTAGCACTTCTGCTTAATTATTTTTCGAACCTCGGAAAATTACAAATCCGTTAGGGGCGCGAATCTCAGAACAAAGACGTATATCATTACACTACACTAGAGTTGGTTCTCATTTACGAAACATTATGCATTTTATAAGTAGATATATAGAATTGGAAGATGTAGATTTATTTCACTAATCATTTGAGATTGTTTGCACCCCCTGTATGCAATGCAGGCCTACTCTTCTTCTCTTCTTTACTCTGTTGAATCTTTTCCTTGATGTATTCAGCCATCTTGAAATCATGACCTTCGTATCTTTTTAGCCATTCATGTGTTAGTAGCTTTTGATAAGTTGGCCTCTTATTAGGTTGCTTATTCAAAGTGCTCTTGACGAAATCAATAGCTTGGGAAGAGAAGTTCTCAGGTAAAGATGGTGGTTCACCGTCAACAATGGCACTCAATTGGGAGAAGATGTTATCGTAGGTTTCTGGTGGATATGGATATGAACCTTTGGCAGTTTCTAAGATAGTTAGACCTAATGACCAGATATCTGACTGAACAGAATAACTTGTATCATCCGGATTCAAAGATTTGATTCTTTCTGGGGCCATGTAGCTTTGACAGCCAATGTTTGTGCGAGCCAATGAAGCAACTAAATTACCAGAAACGCCGAAATCACACAACTTGACCTTACCAGAAGTGGATACAAGAATGTTGGTTGGTTTGACGTCTCTATGAATAATGTTATGATTCTCCTTCAATTCCATTAACCCTCTTATCACTGAATCAGTAATGTATACCAAGTGATCTTCATCTATACCATCACCGTAAATGTTATCCAAGGAACCACCATCCATGTACTCAATGCACATGTAGACAGCGCCTTCAACAAAGAAAGCACCGTAAAAATCAACAATGTATGGTGAGTTACATTTATGCAACACTTCTAGCTCCATAAGGATTTGACGGAACTTAGATTCATCCAATTCCAAACGAACTTCTTTCATCGCCATTGTAACACCAGTTGGTTTATGGAGGACCTTGGAAACAGTACCATAATTACCGCGACCAATTTCTTCAATGAATTCTAATTCATCTGATGAAATTCTGAAACTGGAACCTGAGCTGAAATCAACACCACGAGAATCAAGTGATAGTTTACCAGCGAACTTCAAAGACCCAGATTTGATATCGATGTAGTTAGAGTAGTTGGCAAATAAACCTTTCAATTGCATGGATTGTTGAGCCGGCAGCTTGCCCTTCTTATCTATCAACTGAGTGACTGAGCTACTGGCATTATCTGTTGGTGGTTGAAGCTGTGATAGGGATAGCTGTGGACGTCTAGAAGACAATGATGGTTGTGGTTGTTGCTGTTGCTGTTGCTGTTGCTGTTGCTGTTGCTGTTGCTGTTGTTGCTGCTGTTGTTGTTGTTGTTGACCTGCTTGGTTTGGTTTTTGGTTCAATGAAGGTAGGCCACCTGGGAACTTCATACCTCTTCTCATTGACAAAGATTGTTTGACGTCGGTATTTGGTGGAGCTCTGTTTGGGAGTTGTAATGGACTAGCGAGACCGGGGGTTGTGGCTGTTGGTAAAGAAGGGGCTTGTCTAAGAGGTGGATTTACAGATCTACTAGTTCTTAATGGGAAAGAGGATGGTGTCGATGACGAAGAAGGTTTTGGAGGTAAAGGCGGTAGAGGTTTCTCTTGGTTAGATTTATCAGAGTTTGGTGAAAATGGCGAGAAAGAGGAGACTGCGCTGTTGGCAGGCGACAGAGCTTTCAAATCACCAGTGACAAGGTGTCTCTCGCTTTCTTGCGATCTTTCTCTTTCTTTGTCCTCCTTTTCCTTCTCCTTCTTGATGGAATTCTTCCTGCTTAAAACTGGCTGCTGTTGTAATGGCGATTGCTTCTGTTTTTCAGCTTTTATTGTATCCTCCATTGAGGGAGAACCTTTAGATCTCTGTTCATGAAAGGCATGTAACTTTGCCTGAATGTCGGCATTTATGTGAGAGTACGTGGTTGAGGATGAAGGACCTGAAGGCTTGAATCCCTGGCCGGAGTGGAGGTGTGTATGGCCTTGGTGGTGTTCGGAGGAACTTGATTGTTTTTGCTGTGGCCTCTGTTGTTGGCTGGTGTCTTGGAGAGAAAGGTTCTGAAGCTCCCTTGTAGGAGATCTCAGTGGTGGATATGACATTCCTGTGCTATAGTATATATGTATCAAAGCTGTAAGATTGACAGACTAGCTAGGTGCGTTTGTCTGTTGGCTGTTAATTTGATGGTCAATCTGAGCGTCGTATTTTTATCAGACTTCACCTTGACGGTCGTCTCCCATAATTTCAATTAAAATTCAATCGCCCGCCCGCGCGTTCCGCTCTGTAACACTACAAGCAACAAAGAGCGCCACACCAAAATATTAGTCAGCAGAGATCGAAAAGAGCTTACCCGGATTATTATGTCAGCTTTTTTAATGTTTTTCAGGGTAGAGCTAAATTATATTGGCTCTAGGTTATCATAGTTTGAATAAATAATTTAGAACGGTTTAAATTCCCTCACAAACCCTCAAACATCTATGGCTGAAATTAAGGAAAGAATAAATCTAACGATATCCAACCTCACTGAAAAGAGAGATCTTCTCCAGGCCCACCTCGCCCAATACAAGGCTTTAAGAACCAAACTAGATGTATTTGAAAGCTATGAAGAAGACGATAAACCTGAAATCAAGGTGAATATCACTCCAATAGCCAGAGTCAACGCCCACATCATTAACCCTAGGAAAATATTGGCTCTCTTAGGTGCTGATTATCTGGTTGAAAGAGATCCAATACAAGCAATTGAAGTTGTTGAAAGAAAGATCAAATATTTGAACCAAACCTTATCTGACTTCAACAATAAGATTAAGGAAGCCAAAAAAACTATGAGGGGTTTAGATACCTTGATTCAACAACATGCTCAGAAGTCTGCCTCCAAAGACCCAAATTCAGGTCAAATCTACGGTGATGATTTAGAGGAGGAGGGTTTCCCATTCATGGAAATAAGGGAAGAGTTGGATGAAGATGGCAACGTCATCAGTAGCAGTATCAAAGAATCTCAAAAAGAGTTCTTGAATGAACTTAACAAAGGAGAACCATCCAATGCGATTTCTGAAGATAGAAGCTTGGAGAATGATGATGTTGATGATGGGCATGATGAAATCCATGAACTATTGCATGATCTGGGCATCAAGCCTTTGAATTCTTCAAACAAATCCAGCAGCACAGCCAATTTTCCAACAAAAGAGATTCCAAATGTTGAAGAAATTACAGATCTCGAAGACATAAAAAACCTCAATACCCAGAGAAACAAGCATATCGCAGATGTCAAAGAAGCTGAAGATATCAAAGGGTTGAAGATTTCGGGAAGAAACGAAGTTGTCTCTGATTTGATTATTGAGCATGATTTAGATGATGAACCTGCGAATGGTTTGTCTAGTGACACTATAATTGAAAAGGAAATCGATGAAAATGTTGCCAATGATGTTTTTGGAAGAGAAACAGCCCCACCTATCGCTGAAGCTATCGTTGAAAGAGAAGTCACAAAGGCCGTTTTGGAAACCATTGTTGAAAAAGAGCCAGATGCTATCCCAAATTATCCACAAGCCACCAAATTCACCGAAGTGAAGAAAGAAAAGCAGCAAAAGGAACTCTCGTCCATTCTCAATGTCGATCCAGATAATGAATTCTTCAAGTTATTCAAACAAATGAAGATTATAGATTTCAACACGCATATCCCCGAACAGATTGAACAGATTCTCAAGTCTGAACAAAGAAAGACAGTAATAAAGGATTATGAAGAATTCCCCAAAGAAGAAGCTGAAGAAACAAATACCACCATTAGACTTGAAGAAGTGGCCAAGAAATTCACTGATCCAACAAAACCAGCTCTTGATATGGAGGATATCCTTCAATTACAAATAATATCCGATGAAATTGATGTTGAGCTCTTACAAGATGGTGAGGATTACGAAGAGGAAGGTGTTTATGACAGAAGCTATTACTATCAAGATGATGACGATGATGACGATGACGAAGAGTATGACGAATATTATGAAGAGGAAGAACAGGTGGAGAAAATTAAATTTGTTGAAGAGATCAAGGCAGCTTCAAAAGGGACTATGAAGATTGAAGAAGTTACGGCCAAAAGAGATTCACCGGAAGAATCTAAAACACCAAAATCCATCATTAAGAAGCAAACTATATCAGACGACTCCAAATCTGTTTCATTCTCAACTACCGTTGAAATCAAGGAAATCGAAAATATCTCTGAACAATTGAAGAATGCATCTGAACCACCATCTAAAGTTTCCAAGTTTAAACAAAGAGTTGCGTCTAATACCAACTATGAAGGTGGTAATATTAGCATAATTTCAACTGCTCGTAAGATCGTACCTACTTTCAATGGTTTGATTGTGGAAAAAGATGTCGCTGCTGAAAGGAATGTGAAAGAAGAAGTCGTCGACGAAACTCTTGAAAAAGAAGAAGAGGAAGAAAAGGCCATTCAAGAAACCGTTTTAGAGAGAGATACATCCTTAGAAGACAAATCTATCAATGCAAAGGAACCTCAGCTTAAACCAAGGTTATCCAAATTTATGCAAAATTCTGTGAAGCCAACCATTCCTAAGGCAACTCCATCCACAATCAATGATACAAAACCAAAAGCATCTTCAGAGTTTAACAAACTCTTAGAAAGTGATAGCAAGCCATTGAAGCTATCCAAATTCAAGCAAGCACAATTACAAGCCAATAAAAATACCGCCACTGTGTCGATTGGTATCCCTACAGATCGACAATCAGAGAAACAGTCTTCAGAGGAACCTCAGGAGAAAGATGAATATTTAGAGGACTTCAAGATAATTGGAACTTCTACAATCCCACCACCAAAGGAGTTTTTAAAGGACTACGACTACGATGAAATGGATCAATTGAGAAAGTACATCGATGACGATGAAGAGGATGATGAAGATGGTTTACAGCAGATTTTGAGCACTACTGATTATAATATTCAAGTTTACACCGGCGACGAAGAAGGCGAAGAGGAGGAAGAAGACAATGAATATGAAGATGACGAAGATGATTCCAGCCCAATGATCTATGATAAGATTATAGAAAACGAAGAAGTTGAAGATCCATTGTACGCTGTCGATGATAACTTAATAGAAAGAGAATATCGCTCACTTCGTCAAAAGATGTTCTCGCAGTATGGAGATACATTGAAAGCGACAGCAGGAGATGATAAGGGAGATGAAAAAGAGAGAATCATTGCTCTACATCAGAACAATGGTCAAGAACTAGAACCAATTGACGAACATGGGAACCCAGTTAAAGTTAGTAGGTTCAGAAAGACATTGAATAGGTCATAATTTGCATATAATAGACAAAATTTAAGACATGTTAATTTACGTTATCAATGTTATCCATGGTTTATGATGCACGTGTCGAAGTATTCTTGGCAGACCACGGTACTTTAATCGTTCGCGGCGGATGCTTTAAGATAACTGGGCAAACTGCACTTTTTGTTTTAACATAGCCCTGAATTGCCCTTAATCCACACACCTAACTACGTTTCAACATTTTACAACAAGCAACTTATAAGAACATGTGAATTTCCCCTTAATAGCATCCCTGCTATCAGGAGTATACACCCTTCATTATGTTAAGAGGCCTTCATAAAAACATTATTGTCTTAGGCCTATGGCTGGTTGCAAATTTACCTCATCAGATGAAGCCCAATTAAACCGACAACAACAACAACAACAACAACAACCAAATGACAGTCAGATCCAACAATTGGGTGGAAAACTAAACAGCAATGAAACTGAAGATAAAAAACCCAAAAACATGAACCACAGAGTCTCTATATCATCAACTACTGACACATCATCTTTATTTTCACACAAGAACAAAACTATTGGATGGCGCATTAGAGATCTCATTTCCGCCTGTGTGGATCGTCTTTGGCCTTACATAAAGGTTATATTTCCTTCATTCATTGCCTTTCATTACTTTTATATTATCACATTTGCGTTCTTAGCGTCTTTCATACTTTTTCCAAAGGGTAATATGCCATATATTGATGCACTTTTTTTTGGCGCTGGGGCTTCAACTCAAGGTGGTTTGAACACTATTGATATAAACCAGATCTCATTGTACCAACAGATAACCATATATATCTTTTGTCTTTTAACTTCACCGATTTTCATACATGGCTCACTTTGCTTTGTCAGGTTGTATTGGTTTGAAAGACATTTTGACAACATTCGTTCTTTCTCAAAATTGAATTCACAAATGAGAAGGCAGACAACGTTAATGGAGAGACAGAAGAGTTTGAAATCCCAGAATGATGAACAGCATTCAGAAAACTTGAATCCAAGAGATATACAAAGGTCAATACATAAAGAAGAAAATATCGATGCGCTGATAACCCAAGATTTGATCGCAGGTGATTATCATGGTGACTATGTTGAAAACGAAGGCCCTGTACCTTGTGTTAGAAGAGGTCCATCTGAACGTGAAATCCATTTTGAAGAGCCAAATCAGTCACTGGATTGTGATAGGTTTCAAAGAAAGAAAGGTAAACTAAATAATTCCTATGGTTTAGCCGAGGTTGAAATCAAATGTGAGGATACCGAGGCTTCCAATTTGACAATGACACATAGCCACAGTGCACAATCCCGGCAAATTGAACGAAGCTTTACTAACAATACCGTGAAAAGGTGGAATACTTTAGATCCATCGATTGGAAGTAACAAGGGCAAAGATGGCTTCTGGAAAGTTAAAGAACTTAAAAGGAGAGTGACAGCCTCAGGAATCCCCGAAAGGCATGGGAGCCACCAAGACATTGATGATAGATCAATAACCAACTCGCAACTTCATCGCACAATGTCAACCAATTACTTATCCTGGGAGCCGCAAATTGGGAGAAATTCAACTTTTGTAAATCTAACAGACGAGCAGAAGGAGGAATTAGGCGGCGTTGAATACCGCGCTCTCAAGATTCTTTTAAAGATCTTGTCGGTTTACTTCATAGGCTTTCAGCTTCTCGGCTTCACCCTTAATGTCATTTGGATATGTGGAATGAATGGTTACGAGTTTTCAATCAAACAGTTTGGTGTTGGTATAGTTTGGTGGAGTTTCTTCACAGGTTCGTCGTCGTTTTTTAATCTGGGATATACATTGACCCCGAATTCTATGATCTCTTTCAACTCCTCCATTTATTCGCTATTAGTTTCTGCCTTTCTTATCATCATAGGCAACACTGGGCTTCCAATATTTCTCAGGATAATTATTTGGGTAATGTTCAAACTTTCCAGAGATTCATCTGTTACGAAGGAGTCTTTAGGGTTTCTGTTGGACCACCCAAGGCGCTGTTTCACATTATTATTTCCTTCAGCTGCTACATGGTGGTTATTGTTCATTCTTATTGCTATGAATGTGGTCGATTTGGTATTGTTCATGGCGTTGGATCTCAAAGCTGAAGTGTTGAATAACTTATCCATAAGCCTTAAGGTCCTCAATGGGTTTTATCAATCTGTTTCTTCAAGAACTGCAGGGTTCAGTACCATTGATTTGTCACAATTAAATCCCGCAATGCAAGTAAGTTATATGGTGATGATGTATATTTCTGTGCTTCCGATTGCCATTTCTATCCGTCGTACCAACGTTTACGAAGAGCAATCGCTAGACTTGTATGGTGTACCATCTCAGGGACAAACAATGATGGTCAATAGTGAACTTCCAAATCATGGAGTCTCGGATAACAAGCCGACTTCATTCATTGGTGCTCATTTAAGAAGACAATTGTCTTTCGACTTATGGTTTATTGTACTTGGTGTGCTTATCATCTGTATCGCCGAAGGAGGTAAAATCAAAGAGAATCTGCACAGCAGCTTTGATATCTTTAGGGTTTTGTTCGAAGTTGTATCTGCCTACGGCACGGTTGGTTTATCTTTGGGCTATCCAGGAACCAGTACTTCTTTCTCTTCGCAGTTTAACGTTATTTCAAAATTGGTTATCATTTTCATGATGATAAGAGGAAGACATAGAGGGCTACCATATTCTCTTGACCGTGCCATTATGCTACCATCTGAACTGATGGAACGGATAGATATGGAACAAGATTTGCATAAAAATACCGGGTCCAGCGATTTGAATCAGAGCCGCACAGTTGATACTACTTCACTCAGACATGATATTCAGGAAGATGAGCCTGTGTTGCAGTTCTTCAGATCAGTTACGCCGAATCCGATCAAAAAGCTGTCTGAGTTTATAACCATCTTCAAAAGCAAGTGCAGTAATGAACACCATCACCATCAAGAGCGTCTAGTACACGATGATAATAATGAGACTGATAGGGAATATAATAATTACGGATACGAATTACAGGATCTAGGAAAATAGGAGAAGCTTTGTCTTGTATAACACAGTCAATGCTTTAATACTTTAGACACAAATCTGAATTTTTCGCGAATATCTGGGATCAGAGGCGCACCTGAGAGTCGGTTGGAAACGGAGTCAGAACAAACGCGAAGATTTTGCGTTCGCGCGAGTAGCGACGCACCTGTTTTTTTCGTTATCTACAACGGGCCGGTGGAGCGGAGTCAAATAGGGCCAAATCGAGGTATCAGTACTTTATCACATGCCAGCGCCTGCCTCCCCCAGTGTGACTCGAGCGGTATTGACCGGAACAAGCAAAATTAAACGATGGTTGGTGGTTTCTCTGGAAGATAAATGAAAATCTTTGATCAACATTCATCTTGGCCCTTTACTACAACCACCAACGAACCCTACAGCCAGTACATCTGTTACCTTGAGGACAACCACAACATCAACAATGGCCCAAATCATCGACGGTAAGCTCATTGCCAGTCAAATCCGTTCCAGCATCCACACCGAGATCTCTACCATCCAAGCCCAGGATGCTCACTTTAACCCAACTTTGTACATCATCCAAGTTGGTGCTCGTCCAGACTCTTCCACCTATGTCAAGATGAAATTAAAGGCCGCCGCCGAAGCTGGTATTCAATGTGTCGCCAAAGTCTTCCCAGAGGATGTCGCCGAAGCTGAAGTCTTGAAGCAAATCCAAGATTTAAACGAAGATGACTCTGTCCACGGTATTCTTGTCCAATTACCATTACCAAAGCACTTAGACGAACCAAAGATCACCGCCAAGGTCGCTGCCGAAAAGGACGTTGATGGTTTCGGTCCATTCAACGTTGGTGAATTGAACAAGAAGAACGGTCAACCAAACTTCATCCCATGTACTCCAAAGGGTATCATTGAATTATTGAAACAATCCGATGTTGAAATCAAAGGTGCCAATGCCGTTGTTTTAGGTAGGTCCGAAATTGTCGGTGCTCCAGTTGCCACTTTATTGAAAAACGAAAACGCTACTGTTACCACTTTACACTCTAAATCCAAGAACATCGAACAATATTTGAAATTAGCCGACATTGTTGTTGCCGCTATCGGTCAACCACAATTCATCAAAGGTGAATGGTTAAAGCAAGGTGCTGTTGTCATTGATGTCGGTACCAACTTCATCGACGATGCCACCAAGAAATCTGGTTCCAGAATGGTCGGTGATGTTGACTACGAATCTGCTTTACCAGTTGTTGCCAAGATTACTCCAGTTCCAGGTGGTGTTGGTCCAATGACCGTTGCCATGTTATTAGACAACGTTATCATTTCTGCTAAGAAATTCCACAACGCCTCCAAAAAGGGTGGTAACTACTTCGATGCCGCTTTGCCGTTGAACTTAAAGAAACCAGTTCCATCTGATTACCAAATCTCCAGAGAACAAACCCCAAAGCACATAACCGATATCTCCAAGGAAGCTGGTATTTTAACTTCTGAATTAGAACCATTTGGTTCCTACAAAGCTAAGGTCTCCTTAAACTTATTAGACCGTCTGAAAAATAGAAAGAACGGTAAGTACATCTTAGTTACTGGTATCACTCCAACTCCATTAGGTGAAGGTAAATCCACCACCACTGTTGGTTTAGCCCAAGCTTTAGGTGCCCACTTACACAGAAAGACCTTCGCCAACGTCCGTCAACCATCTATGGGTCCAACCTTTGGTATTAAGGGTGGCGCTGCCGGTGGTGGTTACTCCCAAGTTATTCCAATGGACGAATTCAACATGCACGTCACCGGTGATATCCACGCCATCTCCATGGCCAACAATTTGTTAGCTGCTGCCATTGACACCAGAATGTTCCACGAAGCCACCCAAAAGGATGGTCCATTATACAAGAGATTAGTTCCAGCCAAGAAGGGTGTCAGAACTTTCACCAAGTCCATGTTAAGAAGACTAGAAAAGTTAGGCATCAACAAGGCCAATCCAGATGACTTAACCCCAGAAGAAGCTTCTAAATTTGTGAGATTAGATATCGACCCAGCCACCATCACCTGGAGACGTGTTGTTGACATGAACGATAGATTCTTAAGAGGTATCACCATCGGTCAAGCGCCAACTGAAAGAGGTTTCACCAGAGAAACCGGTTTCGATATTTCTGTTGCTTCTGAATGTATGGCCATCTTAGCTCTTGCCAACTCCTTAGAAGACTTAAGAGAAAGATTAGGTAAGATTGTCGTTGCCTCTTCCAAGGCTGGTGTCCCAATTACCTGTGAAGATATTGGTGCTGCTGGTGCTCTAACTGCTTTATTAAAGGATGCAATCAAGCCAAACGTCATGCAAACTTTGGAAGGTACTCCAGTCTTCGTCCACGCTGGTCCATTCGCCAACATCTCCATCGGTGCCAACTCTGTCTTAGCTGACAAGATGGCCTTGAAATTAGCTGGTACTGATTCCGATGACCAAGATGAAGGTTTCGTCGTCACCGAAGCCGGTTTCGACTTCACTATGGGAGGTGAAAGATTCATCAACATCAAAGCCAGATCTTCGGGTTTGACTCCAGATGTCATTGTCATCGTCGCCACTGTTAGAGCCTTGAAGGTCCACGGTGGTGGTGCTGAAGTTAAGGCCGGTGCTCCATTACCAGCTGAATACCTTTCTGAAAACTTAGAAATCTTAGAGAAAGGTGTTGAAAACTTGAAGAAGCACATCTCCAACGCTAAGCAATATGGTATTCCAGTTGTTGTCGCCATCAACAAGATGTCTTCTGACACCGACAAGGAGCACGAAATCATCAGAAAGCACTCTTTAGAAGCCGGTGCTGTTGACGCCATTGTTTCTAACCACTGGGAAGAAGGTGGTAAGGGTGCCGTTGACTTAGCCCAAGGTATCATTGATGCTTCCAAATTACCAAAGGACTTCAAATTCCTTTACAACTTAGACGCCTCTGTTGAAGACAAGATCAACGCCATTGCCCAAAAGATGTATGGTGCCGCTGAAGTTGAATTCTCACCAGAAGCCGCTGCTAAGATCGCCACTTACACTGCTCAAGGTTTCGACAAATTGCCAATCTGTATCGCCAAGACCCAATACTCTCTTTCCCATGATGCCAACTTAAAGGGTGTTCCAACTGGCTTCAAGTTCCCAATCAGAGACGTCAGAGCTTCCATTGGTGCTGGCTACTTATACGCCCTAGCTGCTGAAATCCAAACTATTCCGGGTTTACCAACCCACTGTGGTTTCATGAACGTCGAAGTTAACGAAGACGGTGAAATTGAAGGTTTATTCTAAGCTCATATAAAAGGCTTTTGACGTCGCTTTAGCTTCAACAGTAAAGTGACTTCTCAATTTTTGTTATGATTAATATGAAAATTTTATGTAAATTAGTATCTTTTTCTATTCGCTGTTTAATGATTTCAACAATGTTTATGAATTAATATAATGATAATATAAAAAACCTGTAGAGTGAGTTTCATGTTCAATGTCCGAAGACAGTTATTTTATGGGCATCACTGCATGGATGTTTTAAAATAGAGCGTGAATATTTAGGGGACTAAAAGCAGTGAGGATTCACTACGTGATGATTATGATCCTATTTATTAGTATTGGGACAAAGATTGCGAGCTAGTTAAAGAAAATGCACAGACTCTCACCTTGACTCAAAAAAGGTCCAAATCATTCCGTGCATGCGTCACCATTGGATACAAGTCCAGAATTGAACTTTGATATATTTCGATAATTCAAGCATTAATATTGAGTCGCAGCTCCTACTTGATTTTGAACAGCTGTAAAGGCCAAAGGCCCGCGATCCTAGCAATATAGTTATTGCCTGAACCTTCAAAACTGATTATATTATATACAATATCTAACTTTTATTTTACTATATACGGTTTTATAAACTGTAGTTCAGCGTCATCTGCCGTGTCATTCATCTTAATCTCTTTCCCTGATGAAAAAAAATCTTTCGAATAATTTGAATAGTTCATCAATTACGATAACAGGAGCACTAATAGCAATAATAGCACCCCATTGTTCCAAATTCAGAGGAACGACACCAAACAAGACATTCAAAGCTGGGACATAAAGGATACCCAAATGTAAGACGATGGATAAAATGATGGCTAAGATTAAATAGACATTTTTCCATAATGGGAAGGTTAACAAACTATCTGATTCGGATAGGTTGTTCATGGCATTGAACATTTCAATGATGACTAAGATGGACAGGGAGATAGTGGAGCCGGTAATGGTGTCTAAAGATTGGTTCGAAAAGATAGAACAGTCAAGTTGCAATGGGTCACAAGAATGGAAGGTGGACAATTGTTCAAAAGTTACTTGAGGACCTTGAGAGTAGAGCAAAAAGTACCAAACATAACCAAACACGGTGCCCAACCCGACATAAGTACCAACGACAAGATATCTGAAAAGCAACCACATAGAAACCAAAGGTTCAGATTTCTTCTTAGGTTTAGTCTTCATGATCTTTAAATCTGGGGGGTTGAAACCTAAAGCAGAAGCAGGTAACCCATCAGTAACCAAATTAACCCATAATAATTGGACAGGAGCCAACGCTTCAGGCAAACCTAAAGCGGCAGTGACAAAGATTGACACGACTTCACCAATGTTAGACGAGATCAAATATCTAATAAACTGCCTGGTGTTATTGTAGATTAATCTCCCTTCCTTGACAGCGCTGACAATAGTGGTGAAGTTATCATCTTGTAAAACCAAATCAGAAGCAAAACGCGCAACATCAGTACCGGAACCCATAGAAATACCAATATCGGCCTTTTTCAAGGCTGGGGCATCATTGACACCATCACCAGTCATTGCGACGATGTGGCCTTGACTTTGGAACAAGGAGACAAGTTCAGATTTATGGGATGGTTCAACTCTGGCAAATAATTTGACCTTTTGAACAGCTTCTAGCTTTTCTTCGTCAGACAAAGATTGGAATTCACGACCAGTCAAGATGTACTCGGAGTTGTCATTGGTGTCTTCTTCGAAAATACCAATCTGTTTGGCGATATTTTCAGCGGTTCGTGGAGAATCACCGGTGATAATAACGACTTTGATACCAGCTTGATGACACTCTTTGATAGATTGAGCAACTTCAGGTCTTGGTGGATCAATTAAGGTAGTGAAGCCAACGAAAGTTAAATCTTGTTCCAATTGCAAGTAATCATCTGAAGATTTGGCAAGAAGGATGTCATCGGAGGATAAAGATTGATCTCTGTAAGCCAAAGCAATGACTCTTAAACCTTTTGATTCGTAAGATTCGATGGATTGCAGTAATTCGGACTGCTTTTCTTCAGTTAGTTGTTCAACTTGTAAAGATTCACCAACTTGAGTTAAGTAGCTAATAGAACGATTCAAGATAGACTCAGGGGCACCTTTGACTAACAATTCAACGTTAGAATCATTATTGATAACAACAGACATGGACTTTCTATCTCTGGTAAACTCAAAGGTAGCGAGCTTTTGGTATTCTTCGTTGTATAAGTCAGAGATTGGAGTGATGGAGTATTCAGGGTTTGGGTTCTCAGCTAACTTTTCAACGAAAACCTTTAAAGCAGATTCAGTTGGTTCGCCGATGTTCTTGAAGGAGTCAGCATCAGTTTGAACGATAGAAGCATCATTGCAGATGGAGCATATTTGGGCAACACGGTGTAAAATTGGATATTTAGAATCAGGTAGATTGATAATCTTACCATTGCAGGCGTTAATAACATCACCTTTAGGATTGAAAGAGTGACCAGTGACTTTTAATTGATTCAATTCCTGATCATCGAAATAGACTAAGTTGCTGACAACCATTTGATTGGTGGTTAAAGTACCAGTCTTATCAGAGCAAATAATATCAGTAGAGCCTAAGGTTTCAACACTTGCTAGGTTTCTAACAATGGCGTTTTGCTTAGCCATTTTCTTGGTACCTAAGGCCAAACAAGTAGTGATGACAACCGATAACCCTTCTGGAATGGCAGCAACAGCTAAAGCAACAGCAATCTTGAAATAGTAAATGACTCCTTGCAAATAACCGCCGTGAACTGGATCATCAAAGTTCTTGTAGTTGATGGCCCACACTAAAATACAAATGACAGTGATAACGGAAGCCAAAGAATCACCAAACTCGTCAAGTTTTTCCTTTAACGGAGTTGGTTGGGAGATCTGAGAAACAATATCGTTGAAAATTGAACCAATAGCTGTTTGTTCACCAGTTAAAATAACAACAGCATGACAGCGACCAGCGACAATCGTAGTACCAGAGAAGATGATATTGGTTTGTTCTTGTTTAACGGCATCCTGGATATTAATAGGTTGGACATCCTTGATAACAGATTCAGATTCACCAGTCAAGATAGATTGATCAATCTTCAAGACTTGCGATTTAATTTCAAGTATTCTAGCATCAGCTGGAACGATGTCCCCAACGGTTAAATTAATAATGTCCCCAGGAGCTAAGAAGTCTTGTTTGACATGAATGAATTTCCCATCTCTTAAAACCCTGACATCTTTAGAGGTATAATCATTCAAAGCAGCTAAAGCAGATTCAGCAGAGCTTTCCTGTTGGACACCGACGATGGCGTTCAAGATCAGGATGGTTAAAATGACAACCGGGTCAACAAAGCTATGAAGAGATAACTCACCTTCAGTAAAAGCCAAACCAAAGGAAATGACAGCTGAGGCTAATAAGATCAGAGTCAATTTATCCTGGAATTGATTCAAAACCAAGATGAACAAAGAGGTAGATTTCTCTTGTGGAAGGGCGTTAAGACCGTACTTGGATAATCTTAATTCAGCATCGTATGCGGAGAGACCAAGCTGAGAGTCACTTTGGAAGTCCTTAAGAACTTCTTCCGTGGTCTTGTTGTATGCTGAAGACATATTTATCAGACTTGGAGGTTCGCTGTGCTCTTTTCAAAAACGATGGATGGCTGTTGGGCTGCAATGGTAGACTTGTTTGATATTGTTGACACGCAAGCGGCCTGTTTATTGATCTTTCGGCAGCCTTTCCAGATTTCCGCGTGGCGCCCAACGCGACCGACCTATAAGGAATCAACAAACGTGGATCATTGAGCGTAATATTAGACCAAAGAAAGGGCTTTTGATTCAAATAATTTCTTGAGATATGACATAAGAGGCGAGCTCCGAGCTGTATTAGCTTTTTTGACCTTCCCGTGATTTATGTGCTAAACCAGTCTTGAAATCTAGTTATATCTCTCCTTCAAATGCACATGGTAATTTCCATCAACCATTTTTAGTACATTTTATTGATCTATTGAAACAAACATTTAAGTAGCTCAAGATCCTTGTGAATTGAGCACACTCCATGATGATATATTAGACTGCCGGCAACTCTTTAGCTACTTTTGTGGGTTAAAAAGACTGTTGATCTTGACTAGGTTACCCGGTTTTCTCATATGAATTTGAGAGCTTGGTCAAATATTAACTTCATTAAAGCTATAAGGAATTAGATTATGGTGCTACGGTCCCTCGGTGTTTACGACACGAGACTAAGGGCCAGGCATTGATATGAAGGGCCACTCACAGATGACCACCTGTTACGAACATATAGTTCCGGTAACAGGGTCTGGTTGCAGAACTCCTTAAACACCCGAGACGTCGCCACTTCGACGATTCACTTTGTTTTTTCTCTTTCAAGCGTATTATTAAAACAAATTCTAAACAAAATAAGTATCAAAGCATCCGTGCCAAAACCGAACGGTGATATCAGCACTAAAGTCCATCAAGCTACAGTGATTTTCCTTCTCAACCTTCAACTACTAGACATAATAAAATCTTGTCAATAACCTATGATCCCCTATTTGAGCAATACTTGAGCAGCTCTATCCCGCCTTGAAAGCATCTTGCGTCATGCATTTGGTGATGGTGCCGTAGAAATGATTGTAGTACCACAATATCAAATTGATTATAAAAAGAAGAAAAATCCGATATAGTGTAACGGTTAGCACGGTTCGCTTTCACCGAGCAGACCGGGGTTCGACTCCCCGTATCGGAGTTCCTTTTTTTCTTACTCGTCTCATAAACTAAAGATCGAATGCTTGGATGTTCAGACGCGAGAAATAAAAGTGCGATGGTCTGGACTGTCTGGCTTGCTTTTTTGTTTGTTTTGATTAAAACAAATCGCCTATTGAAGAAACAATATCAACAAGACTAATCCATTTCTTGTATTTTTAACATACTAGGTACTCTAAACTGTCCATCTTCTATCAGAATCTCATAGATCCGTTCAAAATCTAACAACAGATTGTTGAGAATTTGCCTTCAAAATGACAGAGTATAGAGCCGACCAACATTTCCAAGCCTTACTTCCCAACTACACAGTGCTTCTAAAAGATGGTGAAACAACAGCCACGATATATCCAATCTACAACAGTTCACAGCTGCCGCCAGGTCTTCTAGCCTTCCTTGCAGATGAATTTAATGTCGAGGTGGAAAGAGGTGACACCTTTCCGTTCTTTGACGCGTTGGATTTTGAAGAGTTCAAGAATTATTGGTTTGGTTCATTTGCCGCCGTTATGGTTCTTGGTGCTGATCATCAATTGGATCACCAGAGACAATGGGAGAAGGAATGCCTAGGGTCTTTCTTCATGAGATCTAACTTTCCGGGGAGATCTTCGCATATCTGCAGTGGTGCTTTTTTGGTCAACGCTGGTATTAGAGGCAAAGGTATCGGTAAGACTTTAGCAGAATGTTATCTTGATTGGGCTCCTAAATTAGGTTACACCTCTTCTGTTTTCAATTTGGTCTATGAATCCAATGTTGGTGCTAGAAGGATATTTGAATCTTTGAATTTCAAGAGAATTGGAAAAATCAAAGCAGCTGGTATTTTGAAAGATCACAACCAAGCTGTGGATGCTATAATCTATGGTAAAGAATTGGTGAATAGTATTGAACCACCACAGGGGACTTACAGATTTGATAAGATTAAGTTTTACTTGGAGACAGGGAAATATCCACCTTCTTTGGACCGTCAAGAGAAATCAAGATTGAGATCGTCTGCTGCTCATTATAAGTTGATAGATGGTAAATTATATTTGAGAGGTAAGGAAGTCATCAGTGACTTGACAACACAACTTCAAATCTGTGCCGAGTACCACCAAATAAATCATGGTGGTATCAACAAAACCACTTCTGCCATTAAC
The DNA here is from genome assembly GCA_030462955.1 of Waltiozyma solani. Classification (NCBI taxonomy): domain Eukaryota; kingdom Fungi; phylum Ascomycota; class Saccharomycetes; order Phaffomycetales; family Wickerhamomycetaceae; genus Waltiozyma; species Waltiozyma solani. The sequence continues at coordinate 79,636 of JAKVQS010000006.1, forward strand.
GAAAGATACCATTGGGGTAAGATCAAAGACACCGTTGCACAAGCTATTAGAAATTGTCCAGAGTGTAGAGATCCAGGTAAACAAACGACTCTCAGAAAAAGAAAAGAATCCAACCACCATTCCAACTCCAACTCTGATGCTGATAAATCTATCATTTCGCCACATATCACAAGAGATAATGACGTCGACCCGCATCTCAGTATCCCAACAACTACAGATGGCACAGACGATATACACCAACAATCTTCGACAACAACGACAACCTCACAAGATATCGAAGCTCTTGTGAGAGCATCAACCCATCTAGAAAGAGATTCGGATTTGGTTTACACGAGTCTTGAGGATCCTACGGAGTTATTAGCCGATGTAACCAAATACCACCAGCAACAACAAGACCAACAGCAAGGCCGCCAACAGCAAGAATTACAATACCATCAACAAATCCACCAACATCATCATCAACAACAGGCTCAACAGCAGCAAGCTCAACAACATAGTAATAACAACAATAAAAGATCATATAGGGATATTGCTTCGTCGTCGTTTAACGACGATTCCACTAACTCGAATCTCCACAAACGTACCAACAACCATCACAACACTTTAACACAATCTACCTCTCAGAATCAACAAACACAAGACAACCAATCTAACCATCACCATGAAGACATTGACCAACATCTAGCCAATCAATTTCAGCACTCAGAATTGGACGATGAAACAAGAAGATACTTCACCACCGATCAACCAGACGACAATGATACCGAAATTCCTGTAGATCCAGAAGTCTCAGCCTTTGACACACATCACAATGGTCTAAACCTAGCACATCATCACGATACTGTGGATATTGATGTCCAAGGGATTGATGGTGAGGAAGATGACTCTGGTGTCCCTGGTGAGATTGAAATCGCTAGGGCTTTGATACAGGCTAATGAGGAAGAAGAGGAGAATAGTAGAAGACACCAGCATCAACAGCAACAGAATAACAATGTTATAGATAATGATGAGACAGGTGATGAGGTTGATGACGATGATGGGTTGTTCTAGTAAGATCAAGAAGTTTTAGTTGTTGATGTGGACTAATACATGCTATTTTAATTTACTGGCAATCTGATCTATTTAAGCTGTTCATCTCCATCTTTACCAATTCATCTCTTAATATTAGCAATTCTTCTATGATATCCAGGAATGAAACCGTAAGAATTCCAACCTTTGCTAACGAGGGCTGATATTTATATTCAGACATAATTGATCTTTAATTCTATTCACTTATGGCCTAGAAGAGCTATAGCATTTGCCTACAATGCTCCTCAACAGTTGCTCATCAATCGACAATGACAAAATTGTGAACCGTTATTATAGTATACAAATAAATTAAACAATGCTCGAAAAAAGCAACTAAGAAGTGATATCGAACAATAAAGAAACACCTTCATCACCAGCAGTGATCAACTTATTACCACCTTCAACAGCAGTGAAGTCCAAGATACCCATATTGTGACCAACACCAACGAATAATTCAGCGTTGGTTCTGGAGTCCCATTTGTAGATCTTACCGTTCATGGAGGAACCGATCAAATATGGTGTACCTGGAACAAATTCTAATTTGGTGATGGCGTCATCTAATTTAATGGCACTTCTTTGTCTCCATGTCTTGGTATCCAATAGCAAAATGTTACCAGAAACTAAACCTAAAGCTAGCAATGGCAATTGGTCATTCCAGGTGATAGTTTCAATAGAACCATCTAATTCGTCTTGATCTTCCGACAATTCAACAACCTTGAAGTAAGTTAAAGCAGAGCCGCTAGCGACATTGACGACGGCTAAAGTACCTTCGTTGGAACCAACTGCTAAAATGTGAGTACCCTTTTGTAGAGATAATGAGATCCATGGAATCTGTTGACCTCTGAATTCAGGTTCGGATAATTTGAAATATGGCTGGGCAGTGTAACAATTCCAGCCCACAATAGAACCATCAGTGGAGATAGTGACTAAGTTCAAAGAATCTAAATCATCAACGTTAACGAAAGCCCCCCCAGTAGTTTCAGCTTGGTGGGAGAAACCGGACATGATTTGTTCCAAAGATGGGGATAATTGGTAAACCCAGACAGAACCATCAGCACCACCAAAAGCAAAAACTGGTTGAGTCGGATGGGTTTTTATCCATGTGATTTCTTCAATCTCATCTAATTCGGCAACTTGTTTCCAAACTTGACCTTTCTTGGTGGATTGATGAACTAAGATTCTACCAGCCATATCACCAGTGATTAAGAATTCACCATCACCAGTGAAACCACCAGTGATAATGGATTCCTTGTGACCTTTGATTTGTTGAACGAATTTAGGCGGTTGAGAGTGGGAGGTCCATAAGTAAACAGTGTTATCACCACCACCAGAGACAACTAATGGCAATTTTGGATGGGAGAAAATAGTGAACACAGAGTCTTCATGTTTATCAAAGTAACCCCAGGAGTTGTTGGACATATCAATTTCGATCTTGTCTTCACCATCGGCTTCTTCTAGGCCTTCTTCCATTTCTTCTTCATCGTCATCGATTGGTTCTGGTTCAGTGGCTTCGTTATCGTAGACTTCTTCAACTTCATTGTCACCAATGAATTCTTGGGCATCTTCGTCTTCGGCTGGGGCACCGGCTAATTGTTGTTCTTCGTTACTCATTGTGGATTATGGATATTACGAGGGTATCAATTGATGGATCAATGGGATCTACGAAGAAGTTTTAAAGATTACAAATCTGTATAATTTATTTAGCGTATGCATCTTATAAATTTTTCTTTGTTTGAGATCCGATTTGATTATCATAATACACGTGATAAAATTGAAATCCGGAACACCACTGCCTGCTGCCTACTGCCTACTGCAAACAGCTGGAGATAGAGATAACAATGTTGGTGGCGCTGAGCTGCTTTTGATGAAACAAAGGATGAAACAAAGGATGAAAAGTCCAGATATAAATTCAGAAATCTAGCATTCGATAAAATCATAACGCTCTTTGACATATATAAATGGAATCACGAAGTGTCACATTTTGCCTTTCAAGTGACTTGGACGTGCCATTCCGCGTAAAGATTTCTTCACTTGACGGAACCAAGCCCCTTCTCAAGGAGTCAACAAAGATCACTGACCCATCCAAACTAAAGAAGCTCTCCAATTTTCAGACTAACTCAGACTTGTTTGCCACCACTGTAATATTGCTAAATAATCAACCACTAACGATACCCATAACCACATCATACACAGCTTTCAAGTCATCAAGGAGGTGGAACGAATGGCTTTCCTTACCTATTAAGATCAATCAATTGCCAATAAATGCTAAGTTGAAGATAACCTTATGGGAATTTGATAATAATGAGGAGTCTGCTTTTGGTGAAGCAGTAATTGCTCTTTTTAACGAAGAAGATTATACGTTGAAAAGAGGGAGACAGAAGATACTGTTGAAAGTTAACGATGTTGATAATGCTGAAGATGGAAGGAAAGATAAAAAAAAAGATGAAGGGGCTGGTAAGATTGATGAGATAGAGAAACTAATAAAGCAATATGAAAATGGTGAAATAATGGCAGTAGACTGGCTAGATAACCTCACCTTCCGAAAAATCGAACAATTGAATAAGAAACTTTCATCCCAATTATCACAGTTCACTTTATTCGTTGATTTTGTTCAATTCGATACTCCCATCGTGTTCTCAGACTTCACTTATCAACCTCCTAAGATTCCCACTTACCAACCATCATCTGCTGCTGAACAGCAACCTTTACAGTCAGCGCAAGGTGATCAATACCAGGAGACAAAAGTCAACACAGGCTCTTTCTCCACAGTGATGATCTTTGATCCTGATCAATACCTTCCAGATCCAATTGAGCAAAAATACAGAAAGCTTGAAAGATCACATAAAGATGGTCATTTTGACAGAGAATTGAAACCAACAGCTAAGATTCGTGATGAACTTATCAAGATCCTAAACTACTCCTCGGTTCAGGAGTTAACACAGCATGAAAAGAACTTGATTTGGAAATTCCGCTATTTCCTCGTGAAGAACAAGAAAGGTCTTAACAAAGTTCTCAAAAGTATCAACTTCAATGATGAAGTTGAGACAAAGGAGGCTTTAAGATTATTGAACAAATGGGTGGAGATCGATATTGAAGACTCACTAGAATTGCTTGGCCCTAACTTCAAGAATATCATTGTTAGAACTTACGCTGTTAATCGTTTGAGAAAAGCTAGCGATGAAGAGCTAGAGTTGTATTTACTTCAATTGGTCCAAGCTTTGACGTACGATTCTTTAGCTGTTGCTTGCCAGAGTGCTGATTTCTCCATAGTTGAATTGAATTCATCAAGAAGTCAGATTAGCAATAACAGCCAGTTAACCAACAAAGATGAAGCTATCACTCCATTATCACAATTCTTAATTGATAGAGCCTTTAACAATGAAAACTTGGCAAGCTATCTTTACTGGTATCTATACACCGAAGCCAAGGATAATCCTGGCTCCATTTATGAAAAGATCCTTAATTATTACATGAAGAATAACGTAACTCCTAAACTGAAGAAAGAAATAGAGTTTGTTGATGTTCTTGTCCAGTTATGTACCAGAGTCAAACAATCGAGAGAAACAACACCAAAAAAGATTGAATTATTAAGACATTTATTAGATACCAAACTGAAGAACTTCCCACCAGTCTCTCTTCCATTAGATCCATCCATCAAAGTCACAGGCACAATCTCATCAGACTCATTTGTCTTCAAATCATCTTTGTCTCCCTTGAAGATCACATTCAAAACAACAGAAGGTGAAAAATATCCAATAATGTTCAAAGTTGGCGATGATCTACGTCAAGATCAACTTGTGATTCAAATCATTCTTCTTATGAACAAATTGCTCCTTAACGAGAACGTTGATTTGAAGCTAACTCCTTATAAAATCATAGCTACAGGTCCAACAGAAGGTGCCATCCAGTTTGTCCCTAACAGTACGCTTGCTAGCGTTCTTGCAGAATACCATGGGATCTTGCCTTTCCTAAAACATCATTATCCAGATATCAATGGCGAATTAGGTGTTAGTGATTGGGTTATGGATAACTTTGTCAGATCATGTGCTGGTTACTGTGTGATTACTTATATATTAGGCGTTGGTGACAGACATTTGGATAACTTGTTGATCTGTCCTAACGGTATTTTCTTCCACGCTGACTTTGGTTACATCTTTGGTCAAGATCCAAAACCATTCCCACCATTGATGAAACTACCTCCACAGATCATTGAAGCTTTTGGGGGTGCTGATTCTGTGAATTACAATAAGTTTAGAAACTATTGTTTTGTTGCTTATTCCATCTTAAGAAAAAATTCCAATTTAATCTTGAATTTGTTTGAATTGATGAGAAACTCAAGTATTCCAGATATCAAGCTTGACCCTGAAGGCTCTGTTTTGAAAGTCAAGGAAAAGTTCTGCCTTGATATGAGTGAAGAGGAAGCCATTATTCATTTTCAAAATTTGATTAACGATAGCGTTAGTGCTTTGTTGCCTATGGTTATTGATAGATTACATAGTTTGGCACAGTATTGGAGGGCTTGAAGAAGGGTGGTTATGTGTTACGAATTATTTACGAACCCCATGGACTAATAAAGGTTATGATCTTTTAGAGACTTTTAAATTTGAGGCAGTATCTTGTAAAGCAGGCTGCCATGCCGGTTTGTTGATTTGCTATTACATATATGGCTGTCCGTTGCTTAAATATGGATTAAATTTACCATAATGTACGAGGAGTTTATTACTTAATAGTAATAAAAAGTCCCATAAAGAAGCGAATTAGTTAAGCTCAGTATATCATTCTGAAGCAACTTTATAACAGTACTCAAAGAAAATCATCTGTTATTTAACTAACAGCTATCTTTTTTTTTTTGCACTCCAATCATTAATTATCCCGTTAGTTGAGGGTTACATGAATTCTCATATGTATGATGTGTCTTCCAAAGCTTTCCAGTCAAAGAAGAGTTGGTTTGTGCACTACTACGGTGATCGATGTTTGGATGTTAAAGTTACTTCCAAAAAATGGCAGGAATAGCGTTTCGCATTGGGCACAGTTGCCGCGAACGCGTTTTGTCTACCCGACGACCAGCAAGCTGCGCGAAATGGCGATAGATAGAGTTACTTTACAGCGCCTCCGAAACAATCGCCAAAAACTGGCACCGAAACGGCATTGATAGATATTGAACACTTAACAAATTAACCAATTGTCAGTCCATCAAACATCAAAAGCATCGATTGAATCAGTTAATCAAATAGCATCAACATGAGCTCCCCACCAATTGTCTTAGATCAAGGTACCGGTTTCGTGAAGATCGGGTATGCTGGCTCCAACTTCCCAGAGCACACTTTCCCTTCCATAGTGGGTAGACCAATCTTAAGAGCCGAAGAAAGAGCCCTCAGTGACATTGAAATCAAAGATATAATGTGTGGCGATGAAGCCAGTCAAGTCAGATCAGCTTTGCAAATCTCATACCCAATGGAAAATGGTATAATAAAGAATTGGGAAGATATGGAGCACCTTTGGGATTACTCTTTCTTCGAAAAGTTACAAAAAGATACCACTGATCAAAAGGTTCTTTTGACTGAACCACCAATGAACCCCTTGAAGAACAGAGAAAAGATGGTTGAAGTCATGTTTGAGAAATACAGATTTGGTGGTGTTTATGTTGCCATCCAAGCTGTCTTGGCTTTATACGCCCAAGGCTTATCCTCCGGTGTTGTTGTTGATTCTGGTGATGGTGTCACCCATATCATTCCGGTTTACGAATCTGTTGTTCTTAACCACTTGACCAGACGACTTGATGTCGCTGGTAGAGATGTCACCAGACACTTGATTGACTTATTATCCAGAAGAGGTTACGCCTTCAACAGGACCGCTGATTTTGAAACCGTCAGGCAAATCAAAGAAAAGTTATGTTATGTTTCTTATGACTTAGAATTAGATTCCAGACTAGCCAGAGAAACCACTACCTTGGTGGAAAACTACGAATTGCCAGATGGTAGAGTCATCAAAGTTGGTAGTGAAAGATTTGAAGCGCCAGAATGTTTATTCCAACCATCGCTAGTTGATGTTGAACAAGTCGGTGTTGGTGAATTGTTATTCAACACTGTCCAAGCTGCTGATGTTGATATCAGATCCACTCTTTACAAATCTGTTGTCCTTTCAGGTGGTTCTTCTATGTATCCAGGTCTACCATCCAGACTGGAAAAGGAAATCAAACAGTTGTGGTTGACCAAAGTCTTGAAAGGTGACCCATCTAGATTAGATAAATTCAAAGTCAGAATCGAAGATCCTCCAAGAAGAAGACACATGGTTTTCATTGGTGGTGCTGTCTTAGCTAACATCATGGCCGATAAAGATCACATGTGGATTAGCAGACAAGAATGGGAAGAATATGGTCCCCAAATCTTGTCTAAGCTTGGCCCAAGATAGACTTCGAAGTCTTGTTAAATTATTGTATAATAGTAAAGGTATATTTAAAGAATGAAAATTTAGATTAAAGGCTTTAAGCTGCTTCTTAATTTTGTTGTATATGCCTTTTCACGTCATAAGGTTGAGATTGAATAAATAGTATGTATAAGGTTAAATAAAAAAGGATAAATAAATATTTGCATGGAGCCCCATAAGTTATTAATGGTGGTTCTTGGTTCTTTTCTGTCTAATTTCAAATACCTGATCATGATCAGAGTAGCTTGATGGTGAGTTCAAAACAACAGATTTAGAGAAGTTTAAAAGAGGTGTTAATTCAATAACGCAGTCCATACCGTCTTCCATGTCTATTAAACTTCTGATATTCTTCTGTTTCAGAGAGACAATAACAGTAGCAACTCTATTAAGTCTAGACTGGCTATCTCTGTCAATTAAACCAAAGGAAATGGTGGTGATGCTATCATTCAAAGCAGATGCTATTGGAATTTGTGGGTCTAAATTGGAAAAATTGAAGTTTTGATCGATGGATTCGATATCTGTTAAAACCAATCTTGTTTGCAAAGTATGATGTTGTGACCCATTTTGATCAAAGTGAAATTTATTGATGATGTCTTTCTCATTAACTTCTATTGCTTCCACAATGCGATTCTTGATGAATTTACTCAAATGCTCTGTGTCCAATGGATCACCTTTATAAATCAAACTGGTATTCATCAACTCATCACGTTGTTGGCTAAATTTGCGTTCTCTTTGGCGCAAGTACAATTTGCTAAAGATGAATCCACCAATAACGAAAGGTGGAACAACGATAATGAAAACAGGTAAGGCGAAGAAGAAAAATATGGAGGTGAAACCAGCTAATGCGAGGAAGGCTTTGGCACCGTCAGGAATCAAGTGCCAGAAAACACCTAATGGACTAGATGGTGGGCCCCTGTTGAATCTTGGTGGTTGGTTGCCATAATTTAGAGGTAGTTTGGTGGAGCTTGATATTGTTCTTAAAGGAGTATATCTTAAAGATTGAAGGTTGAAGCTATGTTGACATTCGGTGACCAGCTGTTGCGGTGATGCATGAAGTCTTGCAAACAAAGACGTGGATTTAGTGAAAGTTCTGGCTGTGGTTGTAGGTCCTGTTAGGGGTCTGAGTCCCAAAAGATAGAGTCTAGTGATATTCATTCTTCTTGGGCCAGCTTTTGATAGTGAATAAAGTCGAGTCGAGTAGAAGTTACTAAGTCCAGCTGTCTTATACGCTAACTCCTGACACACTTGAACCTCCGGAGTCGCGACGTGCTTTGGTTATTCTCTCGATCTTTTTGGTGCAGCGCCCGCGTTGAGATTTGGAAGAAAACAAACATGTTGAAGGCGAATTAAGTGGCAAACGACCAGATCTTATAAAACGTTCAATCGGAACAACAACCTCTATCCACTTTCACACATATCCGTATACTCATAAACATGTCAGATCCAAGCTCTATTAATGGTATGCCATTCCTTCCTTTTTTTCTTCAGATTGAATTGGTGTCAATTGAGTTATCCATGGTTAGATCTGAGAGTGTCTTGAAGGATAGCGGACTATGAAACACACCTCTAAAAGATCTAACTGTAACTCAATTGTACCCTCTGGTCTCGAACAATAGCCTAGGGATAGTCAACTAACACAAAATTATGGAACAGGTGGTTCTGTAGTCGCCATGGTCGGTAAAGACTGTGTTGCCATCGCCTCAGATTTACGTCTTGGTAACCAATCCTTAGGTTTATCCAACAAATTTGAAAAGATCTACAACTACGACAACGTCTACCTAGGTTTGACTGGTCTTGGTACCGACGCCATGACATTGAATGAAGTCTTCAGATATAAAACCAACTTATACAAATTGAGAGAGGAAAGATCCATAGAACCTGAATCCTTTGCCAACTTAGTCTCCTCCACCTTATACGAAAAGAGATTTGGGCCATACTTCATTGGGCCAGTTGTTGCTGGTATAAATTCTATCACATCCAAACCTTTCATCTGTGGGTTTGATTTAATCGGGTGTATTGATTTCGCTAAGGATTTCATCGTTTCTGGTACCGCCACCGACCAGTTATACGGTATGTGTGAATCTTTATACGAACCAGATTTAGAATCAGAAGATTTATTTGAAACCATCTCACAGGCTCTCTTGAATGCTGCTGATCGTGATGCTTTGTCGGGTTGGGGTGCTGTTGTGTACGTTATTACCAAGGATAAGGTTGTTAAAAGATACTTGAAATCCCGTCAAGATTAGATTCATCACCATAAAACTGTCATTTTCTTCTTATATACTAGTTATTATATTATTTTCATGAATTTTTTTAATAGATTACAACCGAGTTATGTAGTTCATACTTGTCAAAAGCCATACCAACCTGGCCATTAAAATTTTTTTTTTAAATCATTCATGCTTTTAAGTTTATATGTACAGGGTGACAAATGATACAGAATAAATAAATAGATAAATCATTGGTTTCTCTTAGCTTGTTCTCTTTCTAGCAACTTCTTTAAGAACTGATCTTCACCGTATTCTTCTTCTTTCAGCTTCTTCAAAGATTCCTTATGCTTAGTTTGTCTTTCTTTGCTCTTAATGATTAGTTCTCTTTGGGTGGCTAGTCTGGTTTCATGAAGACATTTGGTGACAGCTTCCTTTTCGTTATTGCAAAGACCCATACATCTTTGTAAGTAAGATCTTTGATGACATTGTTCTAAGGCTTCAATGACCTCAGCACACGCTATGAAAATCACTGTTAGTATTTGGTTCAAATACATCAGAATTTAGGAGTTTGATAACATACAGAAGAATCTAGGACTGTCTAATTGTGGGTGCATGTTTAAAGCGAGTGTCGTATGTTATGAATATTGACTAAATAAAGCTGAAGGACTTATTGGTCTGACAGATCGAGTCTATGCCTTTGAATTTCTTTTCAAACTCCTTGATTTCAATTCGATAAGAGTTCCGGGATAAAACACGTGAATTTCAGTAGTTCTCGGAAGTCGGCTGAAAACAAAATCCAATGTAGTTTGTCAAATCGAAAAGTTGATAGAGAGATAGTAACACCTTGAAAACAGCGTTTCACCCTTATTCACTGACTAAATAGGACATTTCCATCAATACCATATTCACAATGTCTGAACTCAAACAAACTGAAACCGTTGAGATACCGAAGGTTTTGCAAGACTACACCAAGCAATACAAAGAAAGAAGAAGAAACCAAATGATCTTCTTCTTTAGTGCAACTGCCATCACTTTATTAGCCTCCAGAGTTGCCTACAGAGGTGTCCAAACTCGTAAATACATCCCGCAATTATTCAATGCCAATCATATTCCGCCTGCCTTCTCCTTCCAAAAAGATGCTGTGCTAGCTGTCACACATGCTTCAGTTTTAGCCACCTCTTCTTTTGCTATGCTTATCTCTGGTATCTGTTGGAGTTGGGACGTTTACTCCATCAAAGAGTTCGGTTACAAACTTAAGGTTCTTTTAGGTGGTGATAAAAATGAAAAGATGTTAAGTGACTTGCCATTAGATGAAGAATCTGCCTCTATTCAGGATGCAATCACCAAATTCTTGAATGGCGAGGATTTAATTGGTGAAGAAGAGCAAGCTGTTCTTGCAGAATCTGCTGTTTAAATTGTATTCAAAATCAAACTTACTTGTAAATAGAAGAAATCTTGAAATTAAATGATTATCTTCCCACACTACCATAAACTCGTAAACTGAATATCTATAACATTAAACAATAAATCCAAACACTATTTGTCTCAAACAAACAACATATTAACTAATTTATTTTAAAGAGGTGAATCTTAAGTATGGCTTAACAGTCTTGAATTCACCGAATTTGGCCTTGGCTTCTTCATCTTTGACGGTTGGTGGAATAACAACGTCTTGACCTGGAATCCAGTTGATTGGGGTAACGACACCTCTAGCATCGGTTAATTGTAAAGCATCTAAAGCTCTTAAAACTTCAGCGGAGTTTCTACCAACGGATGGTGGGTAGGTGAATAAGATTCTAATTTTCTTGGATGGGTCAATGATGAAAACAGATCTAACAGTTTGAACAACACCATTTCTCAAGTTTTCGAAACCTTGTTGGTCAACCATATCGTACAAGAAAGAAACTTCACCTTCGGTATCAGCGATAATTGGGAAAGTGAATTCTTTCAATTCTGGGGTAATATCTTCGATATCTTTGATCCATCTGTTGTGGGAGTCGACATCTTCGGCAGATAAACCAATTAACTTGGTGTTTCTAGCGTCGAATTCCTTCTTCAAAGAAGCGAAGGCCCCTAATTCGGTGGTACAGATTGGAGTGAAATCACGAGGGTGAGAGAATAAGATGGCCCATTTGTCACCAATCCATTCGTGGAAATTGATCTTACCAACAGTGGAGTCAACTTCGAAATCTGGAGCGGTGGAACCAATTCTTAACTTTGGTTGTTCTTCAGCCTTGAAGGTTCTTAAACCTCTGGTGATGACTGGGGTAACGGCGGAGAAACGAGCGTTCTTAGTAACTGAGATGGATCTGATTAAAGTCTTGGTGAACATCTTTGAGAAATTGATCTTGATAATGGTCAATTCATTCGGTTGTTTGCTGTATCATTGAGAAAGGATTGGGTTTTTTGAGCCTTTTCTGTTCCAGCATGGTACTGTACGGAAGGGAGCTAACGAAGCATCGACCGTGATTCGTACCAAATCCCCTATTGCTATTACGTTTTGTCACGTGAAGGGAGCGGAATGTTGGAAACTCTTCAGCCTTCAGCCACACCCGATTCGGATATTTAGAGCCACAACTATTCCAAAATAGAAACGTTTCGCGACAAAGTTTTCGCAGTCGGTTCGTAACGAACTTGTGGCTTGATTGATATTTTGTGACACAAAACACCAACTAACTCTGTACCTGATTACAATTAATTAGCTAATTAAAAGGTCAATTCTTCATTCAGAGCCTCTTTATTCGACGTACAATATACTTTAATGGAAACTCTCCAATGCTTCATAAGTTTAGCTCATTCAAGTGATGATTTGCTTCAAAACTCATTGCACTTCCAAAAACCTAGACTTTCAACTTTGGCAGAATCAACCCACCTATAGCATGAATTCTCAATTCATGATCAAGAGAGAGTATACGCTCAATATATTAGACATAAAGAATAACCAAGACATGGGCCGAATCTCTCACCGTTTTTCACAATGAAGGTTGAAGAATATGAAGAAGTATCGATGGATCATTAAAATAAGTTACAGGTTGTAACTTCCTCTACAAGTGAAACTCGAAAACATTTGTATATGTCCTCAAGATGATAGGTTCACGACGTCGTTTGAATGTAATCAAAAACAAGAAATGAATAATAAGTTAGTGTATAATAGTTCTGTGTGAGTAATAAATAAAACTTTGTGGCCACCGAGTCATCACGTGACATATATGTGTCAAACAGTAACCTCCTTCAAACGAGAACTTGGCTCAACCTTCAACTTTGACAACATTCTCTTCAACTTTCGCACCGGTGGTGTGGACTTCTTTAGGAGCAGTCTTAGCTTGGGCCTCTTCTCTCTTTTTTTGTTCCTTGTTACGTTTTTGTAGCTCTGCTAATTCATCTTCCGTAATTAAGTGATGCTTATGGTTATCTGGAGTTGCAACTGTACCATCTTCCAGAACATGACAAGCTTCTATACTTCTAAACCAATCATCCTTCAACACATCTTCGATTGTAGCTCTCTTCAAAGGATCTAACTGCAACATTTCACCAATGATAGGTCTGGAAGCATGAGGCAATAACCTCAACAAACGATAAGGACCTTTAGATCTTGATTTGTGCTCTGGGTTTTCTGGATTGATTTCAGGAACAGTCGAAAATAGTTTGAAAGAGTTATCTGTTTGCTTTGGAGCCTTCCATGGGAAACGACGTAACACCATACAGCAGAACATGATGGCAATGGACCAAACATCGACAGGTCTTGGATCATAGTACTTCTCAATCAGGATTTCAGGAGCTAAGTAAGGATCTGAACCAACAACACCTTTGGCTTTTACTATCTCTGTTTCATAGGGATATTTGAACACCACGGCTGAACCGAAATCGATTAACTTGATGATACCATTAGAGTCAACGACACAGTTATCCAATTTCAGGTCACGATGAGCAAGACCCATGGAGTGCAAGTAAGCCGTACCATTGGTTATTTGTTTAAAGCAACAGTAGATTTCATGCTTAGTCATTAAGCCAGACATAACGATCGTGAAGAAATCATAAGGGGCAAATTCCATGACAACAAGGAAGTTCATACCTTCTTGAAGCATATCAAAAGTTTCAATGACGTTTTGGTTATGCAAAGTAGAACCAATACAGAATTCAGATGTGACTTTCTTTTGGTAATCAGATTCAGTTTCTCTTTCATTCTTGGGACGGAACTTCTTCACGGCGTAAAGTTTACCATCACTTCTCTTAACGACACTGACCGAACCACCAGCACCTTCACCTAAGATCTTACCTGGGATCCCGTATTTCTCAATTAGTTCTGAGGCAGAATCTGTACCAAATAATAGTTTGGAGTTGTTAGTCTGTGAGATGGATTGTGTAGATTTAGATTGAGATGGTGAAAGAACGCTCAGAAACCTAGATGCAGAGGATCTGTAGGGCTTGTTATCACCTGTTGCAGATGCTTTACTGCTCAAAGAGGTAGAAGATTTATTCTTTTCGTTAAGACGAGTAGAGCTGCTATTTGCTATCTTCTTGAAGAATCTTTTAAGTTTCAGTGGTTTTCTCTCAGGTGATGTAGAGGCTGTGATAGGGCTGTTATTAAAATTGCTGAGCGTATCATTGGATATCTGTGGAGAGGTGGTATGTAGACCTGGTGATTTAGCTGTGTTATTAGAGGAGAATAGCGATGATTTGGAGGTGTTTGGAGTTAATTTGTTGCCTAGAATATGGTGATGATGACTGTGGTGATGGTCATCCTTGCTACTAGAAGAACCAAACAACTTAAACTTGCTCTTCGTTATCCCAAGGATCCCTTTAGACTCCGTAGAATTGGTGGAGGCTAGAGAGTTCTGTGAAGGCGATCTGAAGGGTGTTTTTGTTGCAGAGTGCTGTGAATGCTGGGAAGATTGTGAGTTGACGTTCCTTATGTGGAGACCGGATATGTCAGGAAGATTAGAATTTGTGTGCTGTGAGGAGGGCATTGTTACTGTGTGATAGTGCTAACTTTGGCTATCGGGGGAGGGGACAACTATGTCAGTTGATTAGGGTTAAAGAGTGTGCTGTTGTTGTTGTTGTTTGTGAGAACTTGAACAGTGTGTTGTCGATTTGTTCTTTCTTATTTGAAATTAGAACGGATTTGTTTTCAGCTCTGCGGAAGTGCAAGCAGGATGTGTGGTGTTCGCGTGCGAATAGCGTGGTCTCAACAGGCAACTGGATCAGTAGCGTGCGGTTCGGCAATCGGCGCTATTAAAAGCAATTCAGCTTGCTGGTTGATAACTAGCTAGCTATGAAGGGTATGTCTTATGGTTCTCTGTAGTAAACAATGGGTGGTGTTTGTTGTTCCCACACTGTTCTCTGTTTGCTTTGTTCTGGCTTCTTGCTTCTCTCTCTCTCTCTCTCTCTCTCTCGGCACTGTGTGTGTGGTCCACCTCCTTGGCTGAGGGCACTTGCCTGCCACTTTCAGTTCCAACAAATGAGACGTCGCCGAAATTGAATAACCGCGGATGATTTAAGAACCGAACGTCGCCGGAATGACCGCACAATTTGCCGAACTCCGCCAATAAAGGCACTGTCGACTGCCTAATCGGGTAATCAGAGTGATTCTGGGGCAGGGTTATACCACCACAAGTTGCAACTTGCAATCAACCTCCAGATTTTATGAAACAACCAAAGTCTGAATATCATCTACCTACCTTCTGACTTTTCTTCTGAATACTCAAAAATACTGCTTTTGTTTTTTAATATTGAAATTCGTGTGAGGTGGATGGATGAGTTTGCCGATTTCTAATTCGATTAACAGTTGAAGGAGTAAAACTTAGTAATCAGGACCATTGGGCCCTATCGATCAATTAACGATAATGCTTGGTTGCATAAATCAGTTATTGTGTCCTCAAGGATTCTTATACATCAGCATCTACTACTAAAAATCATATTCATACAACTTTTGATTAAAATGGGTGGACTACCTTTTTCTATGATAAATAACCTTTTAATGCAATTACCAACCGTGATCGAATAAAATACTAACAGATTCACCATTGTGAATTCTTCTGATAGCCTCACCCAATATTCTAGACACATCCAAAACGACTAACTTATCACCAAGGACTTCCTGGTGTTGATCTTGTGGCACAGAATTCGTCACAACGATTCTATCGATATCGGTGTTTTGGATTCTCTCAAGAGCATCACCACTGAAGATACCATGTGTGATTAAAACGTAAATCTTGCCACATTTTTGTCTCTTCAACAACTTGGCAGCACGGGTGATGGTATAAGAAGTATCAACTAAATCATCAATGATGATACAGTCCTTACCTTCAACATCACCAACAACCATCGTTGTTGCGTAAGACTTGCCATCTTGCATTGGTTTAGCAGATAAGTCTAAAGTGGAGTTAGAGGCATGCTTTGGGTTGAAGAATCTCTTTTCTTTATGGATTAAGGCAAATGGCATTAGCAAGTTATCAGCGATGGCAGTGGCTCTTTTAGCACCACCAGCATCTGGGGAAACGATAACACACTTTTGATAGTCTGGAATTTTGGTTTGAATGTAATGCTGTAGGATTGGTTTGGAATATAAGTTGTCGACACTAATATCAAAGAAACCTTGAAATTGGGCATCGTGTAAATCCATGGTGATGATATGGTCAGCACCAGATTTAGCTAATAACTCAGCGATCAAAGTACCTGATTGAGCAATCCAAGGTTTGTAACCAGTGTAGTTCTTAGCGGCTGGTTCTTCATATGGGTTAGCCTTCTCAGAAACTGGAGTTTCAGGAATCTTACCATGGTTAACACCTTTCTTAGAGTATGGTAAGTCAGGTTGACGAGAGTACGGGAACAATGGTAAAACAGCAGTGACACGTTTGGCACTGGCAGTCTTACAAGCACTGAGCATGATCAACAACTCCATGAAGTTATCGTTGATGTTCCCACAACTACTCTGGATCACATAAACGTCCTTCTCACGGACAGATTCACCAATGCTGATGGAAGTCTCACCGTTACTGAATTTACCAAGCTTGACTTTACCTTCTTCCAAAGAAAGGTTGTTGACAATCTTAGAAACAAGGCCATGATGGGAGGACCCGGAGAAAACAACGATATCGTGAACCATTCTTGTGGGTAAAGGGATGGGGGGTTTTAAGGAAATTTGGGCGGATCTGGGGGTAGATAAAGAGGGAAAGACCAACTCTTCTGGTTCCATTTGATGCTTGCATGTGACGTTTCTACTAAAGAAATTTTTTTTTGATGTCCATCACGTAAAACATGTTCGGGGCACTCGGATGTACGGCCCAAGACGAAACCAAAAGCTGGGGAATAATATCTTTTGCAATCGAATTGGTCCCTTAGCCTTAATAGGAAAAAGAGAATGCGTTGAATGAATATGCACATATCTATCATGAATTAGTTGAAACCAGTTACGCTGGACCTAATAATATACAAACCTCCAGAGAGAACCAATCTATTTCTTAACGGCTTGTTTGAAGGCAAAAGTCAAGTATGAGGTATGAGATTTAATTTCAGCTTC
The DNA here is from genome assembly GCA_030462955.1 of Waltiozyma solani. Taxonomy (NCBI): domain Eukaryota; kingdom Fungi; phylum Ascomycota; class Saccharomycetes; order Phaffomycetales; family Wickerhamomycetaceae; genus Waltiozyma; species Waltiozyma solani. Next base: position 96,859 of record JAKVQS010000006.1, read on the forward strand.
ATTCTTGGAAACCTTAATCCATCTGTAACCTTCTTCACCTTCTCTGATTCTTAAACCTTTACCAAATGGGTTGAATTCAGTTTTACTGACCTTGGTTTGCTCTTGTTCCTCTTCCAATTTCTTCAATCTTAACTTCCTCTCTTCTTCAGTTTCATTTTCAGCAGTTAGGGGTGTCAATTCTTCAGGTTTCAAATCGTTATCGGTGTAATACTTACGTTTCTTTTCAATACCGTCCAACTTACGACGTTTAACATCCTTCAATCTCTTGATAGCATCATCTGTTTCTCTAACCATCACTTGTTTGGCTTCCCATCTTCTCCCTTGAATTTCCACCATTTCAATAGAAGTCCATCCATGTTCCTGCAAGGCTTTAATCGTCAAATCGACTTGTTCAATACATGGTGAGAAACAACAAATACCAACTCTTTCATCTGTGCTTATAACTCTAGGCAAGTTTGGAATAGCAGTCCATGGTGAGGGTAAATCTAAAAAGATAGAAGTGGCTTTCAATTCGACACCTTCAATTTCAAAACCGTCATTACAAACATCACGGTGATTAATGGTGACTGGGTTCCCCAATAATCCGTGTTCTTCAAACTCTCTCTTGGCTTCTTCAAATCTTGGTTTGTGGAATTCGAAGGTAAATAAAGTACCATCTGTAGAAACAGTTCTTGCAATTGAGTGAGAGAAAGAAGCAGAACCAGTACCAGCTTCAATAACTCTGGAACCACACGTTATACCTAATCTTTGGGTAATGTATGAAGAATCTGGAGTGTAAACGATTTGAGTTCTGTGAGGCAATGATAAAGTCCATAATTCAGCAGTTGGTTGTAATAAATGAATGTAACCATAACCCTTAGAACTGGCAATCTGGGAACCATATTTCTTACCGATTATAAGGGAATGTGGGAAGGAACCAAATCTGGTGTTGAGCGTTTCTTTGGCATCTATTATGATAGGCTTCATAGAGTCACGGCCTAGGTAGGCAAGAACCATGTCACCTTCTTCAATGCGTTCTTTATATCCGAGGAAGGACATGGTTGTTTTTATATGGATTATAGGGAATTGATGGAGCGATATATTGAATAAACATGGCCCTTGTTTTACTGTTATCGGATCCATCTGTAGGTAAGTAAACATTTAGAAATTTTTTTTTGATGATTTTGATGACATAAGCGATGATCTTCCAAAAGCCGGGTCACCCGGCATTTTACATGTGGATACTTCCTCATTGGGATAGTTTAGTACTTATTTTTTTTCCCAAACTTGTTCGCGCCCCTTCCATCAGCGTTTGTGGTTGTTTTGAAGGGAATTGAAGCACCTGCCGAGAAGGTACAGCGTCAAGTCATTGAAGGTGGTTAGTTGGTAGAAAGCTAAGCAAGCCCAACCTTCCAAACTCCATCCACTACATTCACCCTATATACCACACATTATCATAATGTCTGAATCATCCCCACAACCGGTTGCTGAAGAACAGCACCAACAATCCGCCAGCTCCTCCTCCAATAAAGAAGTTGAAGCTTTATCTTCCAACGTCCAAGAACTTTATCTTGAGTCTTTCTCTTTCACCACTGCTGCCGCCATTATAGGTTACGTTGATCGTAAAATCTGTGCTACTTTAACCGATGGTCGTCATTTGTTTGGTGTCTTGAGAACATTTGATCAATACGGTTCCGTTGTTATCCAAGATACCACCGAAAGAATCTACAGCGCTGATGGCTCCAGTTATGCTGAAAAATACCTTGGAACTTTACTTATCAGAGGTGAAAACTTATTGCTTTTGGGCGATGTCGATATAGATAGGGAAGATGCCCCATTGGAGGAGTTGAACAGATTAGATGATTTCAAAGCTTCTGAAAAACAAAGAACAGAAGAGTTGAAGGTCGCTAAGGCTGAGAATAAGATAAAGACCAAGAAATTGTTTGAATATGGTCAAGTATACGAAAACTTCATAACGTATTAGCTATAATGAACTAATGTAATGTCTTATGGATACTTTTTTGTGTTTTTTTTTTTTTGGTTTTTGGTTTTTTCTGTTCTTGTAGGTTGAGGCGAAATGCCATGGTCTGCTTTGGTGCAGTATATCGGAATCAATAGTTTACAGAGCTCCTGTGGCTATAGGCTAAATAGATTGTGGACTGATTATTTTTAACTAGCCCTCTTTATAAAGTTACATGACAAATAGTCTTTCCTTCTTTCCAAATTTTACCAAGTAGATGTCAGTCAGTCGCTTGATTTTTCCTCGGCTGAAGTCTTCGGTTCAGCAAGTCAACGGCTTCCCCACAAAACGACAATAACATATAAACACCAGCGAATTGCCAACAGCATGAATCACGAATGTAGAAGAAGGTCTTTAGCTGCTATCAATACACAATGTCAACACATCAGTCACACACTTCCATTGACCAATACATCCCACCATTGGTTCGTTCACAAGTCTCTTCAAGAGCCCGTGACACCCTAACCGTTCTTCAGAAGTTCATCGAAGAAAACTGCCTCCCAGCAGATCAACTTTTTCACTCTCATTTTAGTACCACTTATGGTCCAGAGAGATTCAAAACAATTGCACCAATCATAGAGCCATTGAAAGCAAAAGCCAAGTCCTTAGGTTTATGGAACCTGTTCCTGTCGAACCACTACTCTGAGGGTGCTGGATACACCAACTTGGAGTACGGGCTAATGTGTCAATTGATTGGTCGTTCTTATGTTGCTGCAGAGGCTACAAACACTGCTGCTCCTGATACTGGTAACATGGAGATCCTAGCAAGATATGGTTCATCTTCACAGAAACGCAAATGGTTGGAGCCACTGCTCAACGGTGACATTCGCTCTGCTTTCCTTATGACTGAGAAAGGTGTCAGCTCCTCCAACGCTTTGAATATTTCCTTGTCTTCTAAGAAAATCAATGACGGTAGACAAATTGTCTTAAGAGGTACCAAGTGGTTTGCCTCAGGTGCCGGTGATCCCCGCTGTTCACTTTGGTTAGTTATGGCTTTAACCAACCCAACCGCTCTAAATCCATACCAAAGACACTCCATCATTGTCATTGACGCCAAGAGAGCCCAAGCTAAAGGTAGAGTCAAGGTTACCAGAGCATTGGAAGTGTTTGGGTTTGACGATGCACCACATGGTCACTGTGAAATTGATTTTGATGACCTTGTTGTCCCTTATGAAACTTTAGGTTCTGAAGGTCAAGGGTTTGCTATTATTCAAAGCCGTTTAGGCCCGGGCAGGATCCATCACTGCATGCGTATGATTGGCATTGGTGAAGAGTCAATCAACCAAGCTTTACACCGTGCTTCTAATCGTCACATTTTTGGTGAGCTATTCATTAAAAGAGAGAGCTTTATTACAGGTATCGCTGAGCAACGCATCAAATTGGACCGTGTCAAGCTGTTGGTGTTACAAGCTGCTTTGAAGATTGATCAAGATGGTGTTAAAGCTGCGAAGACGGAAATCGCTTTAGCTAAGATTGACACCCCACGTACTGTCTTGGAAATTGTTGACTGGGTTATCCAAGTTTACGGGGCGGAAGGTGTCAGTCAGGATACACCATTAACAAGATTCTGGATTTATTGCAGAATGTGCCGTATTGCTGATGGTCCTGATGAAGCTCATTTGAACCAGGTTGGGAGAGATATCTGCAAGGGTGCTAAGAGAGTCAACCATGTTTTCAAAGGCATTGAAAAGGATGTCAAGAGACTACAAAGAGAAAATAAGTTGTAATGAGTCTGTCACATAACACAAAAACTGTTTAGTTATATATATATATATCACGATGATCTTTCCTTTTTTTTTTACCCACCTTGCTTTTCTTCTTGGTAGTACTCAACCACCCAGTAGAATAAGATAGTACCAGACCAATTAATGAATTTTGACCAAAGTTTCTCCACTTGAGATTGATCTCCTCGGATTTGGTCCAGTTGTGTTGTACGTACCAAACATGCAACAACTGCCTGCAAGGAATGCAGGTGCGAAATTCAAATGATAGGGAGGAAATTATCTTCCTGCTGCTGCTTTGTGTTACCTAATGTATTATTTCGATCATTGGTCTTTGGCATCATCTATTGTATTTAAATTCATCAGAAACCACTCAGATTCAGCTCTCCAAGATGCTGAAGAATATAACGGAACCCATAGATCTCCGAAAACCCACAGCACGAGTCGCAGCTACTCAGCTTTTCATCGCGACAGTTGTTGGAGCCCTTACATTCCTTACATTCACTTTCTTGAGAATCTCCTGGCCTAAGTTATACGATGCCAGGGCCAATAGAAGAAAATCATTACCCAAGCTATCATTAAAGTCTTTGTTTGGTTGGTTACCCGTTGTTTTAAAGATCACAGAAGAAGAATTATTGGCGCATGCAGGGTTAGATTCTCTTGTTTTCCTTGCGTTCTTCAGGATCGCTATTAAAGTCCTTACAGTATTCTGTCTTCTCTCAATAGGGGTAATTTCGCCCATCAGATATTATTACACTGGTAAATATGATCAAGATGGTGATGATGAGGGCGATAGTGACGACAAGAACGGCTCCAAGTTTAGTTTTCATTTATTTGGGACTGATCTCTCTTCCCCAGTCTGGGGTTTAGACGGCGATTTCAAACCTTTCTTGCTAGTTTACGTCGCGTTTGCTTATATTTTTACGCTTCTTATCCTAAAATTCCTTGTTGATCAAACTAAACATGTCATCAAGATCAGGCAACGTTATCTTGGCCAACAAAACTCCATCACTGATAGAACAATTAGATTATCCGGTATTCCGCCTGAACTCCGTGACGAATCTGTCTTGAAGAAACATATTGAAGGTATGAATATCGGCAAAGTCTCTAGTGTTACGATATGTCGTGAATGGGGACCTTTGAACAGATTGTTCAAGAAGAGAAAAGATGTGTTGTTGAAATTGGAAGATTACTGGGCGGAATATTTGGGTCCGCAAGGGTTGCAAGATGAGAATCAAAGGGATAATGTGGTTCTTAGGACAAGAGTTAGAGAATCTTTTGAACTTGGAGGACAGAGATTCCATGATGAGGAAAATGAAAATGATGAAAGCAGAGCTAATAGTACAAGCACCATGGGGTCATATTCTGGGAGTGTTATTGAAGATCCGGTATTTGGTAACCACAATTACGACATTGATAACGATTTTGATGATGATGAAAGGCCCATGACTCCACTTCATGGTCAAGCTGCTGGTATAATAAACCTTCCATCGACACCACGTCTTCGTCCTCAGATCCGCACTGGTATCTTTGGTTTATTTGGCCGCCACGTCGATGCTATCGATTACTACACTAACCATCTTCAAATCTTAGATACTGAGATCCAAAGAGCCAGGACAAAGCATTACCCAGCAACACCAACAGCCTTCATCACTATGGATTCGACTGCAAGTGCACAAATGGCAGCCCAAGCTGTTCTTGATCCTAAGGTTCATCACTTGATCTCCAGATTGGCACCAGCTCCTCATGATATCATTTGGGATAACATTGTCCTTTCAAGAAAAGAGAGATTGATCAAGTTATACTTCATCACTTTTATTATCGGTGTTATTAGTGTCACTTTAATTTTACCTGTTGGTTATCTTGCTACTTTACTTAACCCTAAGACCATTAAGAAGTTCTGGCCAGGGTTGGGTGAATTTTTAGAAGACAACGAATGGGCAAGAAACACAGTTTCTGGCTTGCTTCCAACTTATCTTTTCACGATCATGAATTTTGCCATTCCTTTCCTTTATGTCTGGTTATCATCTAAACAAGGCTACGTCTCACATGGCGAGGAAGAATTGTCTGCTGTTAGTAAGAACTTCTTCTATATCTTTGTCAACTTGTTCTTGGTTTTCACGACTTTTGGTACTGCTGCTAATTATTGGGAATTCCTCAGTGACACCACGAAGATTGCATACCAGCTGGCACGCTCACTTAACGAATTATCTTTGTTCTACGTTGACTTGATTATCTTACAAGGTATTGGTATGTTTCCATTCAAATTACTTCTTCTTGGGTCAATCCTGAGATTTTCAGTTTTCAAACCGGGCTGCAGAACCCCAAGAGACTACCGTGATTTATATAAACCTCCTGTTTTCAACTTTGGTCTTCATCTTCCACAACCAATTTTGATTTTTATCATTACAATCATTTACTCTGTGTTCTCCGTGAAGATCTTATTGTCTGGGTTGGCTTACTTTCTAATTGGTTACTTTGTTTACAAATACCAGTTGATGTATTCAATGGTTCATCCACCTCACTCAAGTGGGAAGGTCTGGCCGATGGTCTTCAGAAGATGCATTGTTGGGTTATTGTTATTTCAATTGACATTAACAGGTACCATTGCCACCTTTACCCGAGGTTATGTTATCGCTTCTTTATTGGTTCCGTTGCCTTTTATAACTGGCTTTGTCTTGTGGAATTTTGAAAAGTACTATTTACCGTTGTCTTGCTTTATTGCTTTAAGGGCAATCAATGACTCCAACGATGAGATTAATCAATACACCTCCTCGGCTGGTGGCAACAGATTCAGTGATATCGAGGATTTAGTTGGTACACCAGCCATGACATCATCTAATCCTCAGACAACCCCAGTTGCTAAACACAATAAGACGTTAGATGAAGCCAGAGAAGTTGATCAAAACTATGAATATCCTTACCTAATTCAACCGTTAGATGGTCCTTGGATCGCCGTCGATGGTGATGAAGTTGTGGTCGTCAACGAATCTGGTACTGTTAGAAAACATGTTGACTTGTTGGAGTGGGAATGATTTTCAAGTAAATGCTGATTATAGAGTTACGAAATTATGATACTGTTTAATAAATGATTTATCTATCAACAAACTTCCAATTTATGTTGTTGAATAAATATGAAAAACCCTCCTGGTGCTTGCAACTAGAAACCATGTGATTCGATTTAGGGCATCTCAAGTCAACTGAAATTTCCCGCGATTTTGATCAGTTTTATGGAAAGCGCGGCCCCCTCCGCCCTTCTTCAGATTCAGTTAGTCGTTTCTTTATTATTATATTCCAGCCAGCTTGTGTATAATAGCATCTAGGTGTAGTCAGTCCTCAACAATATAACCGCCGGTTTTTGGCAAGATATTAAGCTCTTTTGAGAATTTGATAACCTATCAATCGTTCAAACCCCATCTCCCGAATATAACCCAAAAATTATCTAATGATCAACGGTCTCTTCATTTTCAACCAACGTGGTGACATTCTGATATCCAAACTCTTGAAAGAAGGTGTCAAGAGAAACATACCAGACATCTTTAAAATCCAAGTGATTCTCAATGTTGAAAGCAAATCACCGGTCCTTACGCTTGGCTCTACCACTTTCCTTCACATTAAATGCAATGGGTTATACCTTGTTGTTGTTACGAGATCAAATACCGACGCCTCAGCCATCTTGGAATTCCTGTACAGTTTCAAGGAACTACTCACTCTGTATTTCCAAGGTTTACTCACAGAGGAATTGATAAAGTTACACTTCATGACCGTCTATGATCTTATTGAAAATGTGTTACAGTTCGGCTACCCGCAATCAATGAACTTCAATCAATTGAAGTTGATAATTCCCCCACCAGAGATTTCCAAATCATTATTTAACAGACCTAAGCCAACATCCTCGGGATATAATAGTAACTTCAGCTTAAGCTTGAGAAGACACTCGAATGATAATAGTAGTGATGTACCATGGCGTTCCAAGGGTATCAAACATAAGAAGAATGAAGTTTATCTTGAAGTAGTGGAGAATTTGAACGTCTTGATCGCACAAAATGGTACAATTCTTAAGTCTTTCATCAATGGGGAAATTGAGATGATCTCTAAGCTTTCTGGTACGCCTCACTGCGTGATGAAATTACATGAAGTGGCACCTTTACAGGATTTCAAATTTCACAAATGCGTTGAGTTGGAGAAATTCGATCTAGAGAGAGTTATCCAGTTTATCCCACCTGATGGTGAGTTCAAAGTCCTTCACTACAAGAGCTCCAATGAGATTAATTTACCATTCAGTGTTAAAGTCAATTTCAACGATGGTATTAAGAGGGGTCGCGGTTCTGTTGAGTATAAAATATCCTTGAAATCATTGTATGATAAGAAGTTCACCGCTACAGATTTCATTTTGAAGATCCCTGTGTCATTCCTACAAGTCAACGATTACGAATATGAGCTTTCCGCAGGTGACCTGAAATACAACAAAACTGAAAACTTGTTTGAATGGAAAGTATCCAAAATCCAAGGTTTAATTGAAAACGTTTTAACGTTACAAATCCAACCAGAACCAACTTCATCAAGCTCACAGATAACAAAGAAACTACAATCCAGACCTCCAATTTATTTGTGCTTTGAAATCCTCTCCAATCCAAACTCTTTGCAAATGAACTATTTCAATATTATTGGCGAATCTTACAAACCAACCAAATGGATTAGATACTTAACAAAGGTCCAATCGTTCGAAGTTAGATATTAACAACGTGTATATAATGTACATAACAATTTGAAGATATCACGAAACCATATTTAAGACATTCATTATTCTTTATTTCTATTATGTACAAGGTATAATTCCATAATCATTTCTTCTTCTCGTTCAAAACCTGATAAAACCCATCTCTGCCTACTTGGTCATAACCTGGGTTACCAACTTCTTTCCAGATCTTTCTGCCTGCATCAATTTTGTACACTTGTTCCACTAAAGCATCATCAACTTCTTTTAGAAGGTTAACTAGTCTAATAGAATAAATGTAAGAGCCATGAGCCTTTAAAGTCGTTATGAGGAGCTTGCGGATGGTTTGTTGAGATAATTTGGTGAAGTCCGGTTGTAATTGGGTTAACGTGGAGATTACTTGGGAGACATTGGTCTTTGGTTTAACTAAAGATGACAGTTTGTTAACGATCAGTTCTTCATTATTTTGGAATAATTCAGTAACATTGAGGCTCTTGTGGTGGGCTATTTGAATCAAAGTGTTAACTTCGGAAAAGGTTTCAGATGCGGAGAGCAGTGTTTTAAAGATTCGTGGACTGAAGGCTGTGATGATGGCTGAGCGGAATGGATATAACTGTTGTAGTTTTTCAGCTTGATCACGCTTTGTGGAGTTCATGAAACTGCTAACAATAAATTTAGTAAAAAGGGAATCGTTGACAGTGAGACCTTGCTCGATAAACAGATTCTGGAGTAGAATAGATGCTTGTTCGTAATAACCTGCGTGAACGAAAAAGGATAATAAAGAATAGTTAACGTCCAAATCAGATGATAATTTCTCAGGATTCAATTCGTTGAGGTATTGGTAAAATTTGATAATTTCCGAGGAATAGGATTTCAATTGAACGAAGTTACCAGCATGAGCGGTAATCAAATGATTGACGACCTTAACAAACGTCACAGCGGAGTCAACTTCATTATCCTGTAGAACTTCCATGATTGAGTCGATGCATTGTTTTGGTTCAGTTTCAACTTTGAATACCAAGTAGTCCAATTTGGATTGATGATCAATTTCAGGGTTTCTTAACACAAACTCCAAAGATTCGTTCAAATCTGGTAATTCATTCAAGCTTGTTAAATCATACTTGCCTTGGGAAATTTCGAATCTTGTTAAATCTTGATGTGTGCTTAATTCTTCAGTTAAAAAGTTCTCTTCGAACCATTGGATACGGTCATTTGTTGATGTAGTGGAACTGAAAGTAATATTTCTCTTAACTGCAAAGTTCTTTTCACCACCAGTGACATCGATCTTGTTGACATCACCGTAACCATGACCATGCACTTTAAAAGAAGCCAAAAATCTATCTCTGGTAGATGGAATCAAGAAAGGATGAACCGAGACTTTGGAGGATTCAATGTAACTGGAAGGAGAATCCACTGGTAATTCATCAATCTTAAAATTATGAACTGGTAAAGTGTTGGTGACAGTGGAGTTTTTGATAGCGTTGTTCAAGAAATCCAAAGAACGGGAGCCATGGTTGACTATTGTGGAAGGACTGGTCTTTCTCAAAGTGGAGGAAATACCAGACATCTTTAAAGCTGGAAGGAAAATCAACAAACTCCCACTAGTGGTATCTGTGATTCCTTGGGATATCAACGATTACCTGTGTTTTTTTCATCTGGAAATTTACCGCGCTCAACTTCGCGAATTTAGATAAAACGCAGAGATCGGTTACCCTGAATGATCCTTTGTAATACCGTAGGACAAACTTTTTATATCTTCTACCAGCAAAATGTCTACAAATAATGCCAAAAGCAAAAGATAAAGACACATAAATTCATTAAAGCGTACTAATCAATAACACTAGTGATGATTCATTAGAATTCTGGAGCCATATTCATATCAAACCAACCAAGGAAATCGTCGTCATTACCCTCACCACCTGCACCACCTGCACCCCAATTGACTTGTTGCTGCTGGAAGAATGAATCGAAATCATCATCAACATTTGGTAAGCCACCATTAGTGTTTGATTGTTTGAGTTTCAAGCTACGACCAACGTCGAATGATGGAGAACCGAGTTGTGGCGATGACTGGAAATCAAATTGCTGTTGCTGCTGCTGTTGCTGATGCTGTTGCTGTTGTTGCTGTTGTTGCTGTTGTTGCTGTTGTTGCTGTTGTTGCTGTTGTTGCTGTTGTTGCTGTTGTTGCTGTTGTTGCTGTTGTTGCTGTTGTTGCTGTTGTTG